>JAVHYY010000657.1:0-43634 GCA_035221665.1 Okamejei kenojei
TGGTGTATCCCCCCCTGCCCCCCCCCCCCCCCCCCCCCCCCCCCCCCCCCGTTCAGTGCGACAAGCCTGCAGTCATTAAGACTGTAATCCTGGCCTTTTTGGGTACAGGGTCAATAGTGGAGGACTTTGTGAGCAGGCAGGGACAGTACATCTTGCAAGGGGACTGGTTAAAAATGAGTAATTGGGTGTGCTACGTGTTGGTTGGGGCGGGATAAGTTCCACTCTTTTCATATGATGAGTATTGCCATTAAGTCGCGTTGTGAAGTGAATGGGACGAGTGGCGTGCAGGATCCATTCTTTGCAGACTGGGGTCTGGCTTAGTGTTTGTTGGGGGGGGGTACCGTCGGGTTAAGTTTCTATTTTCAGAACTGGCAGTAAAACTCATTCAGGTCGTTCGTCAGTGACGATTTGTCAAAGAGTGGGGGGCTTTCCTCTTATAGCTGGTGGATTTCTTGGCCTGCCCTGCAAAAGTTGAAGAAGAGTCACTAGGCTAGAGAACTTGTGCTCTCCTCAAATGTCTCAGAGTACTTTCCTTGGCCTGCTTGTGATTCTCTTCATAGGAAACATAGAGATATTAGCGTGCTGGGAGGAGGCCATTCGGCCTTTGAGCTAGCACGCCATTCATGTGATCAGGGCTGATCGTCTCTCCCGCTATCAATAACCCGTGCCCTGCCTTCTCCCCATATCCCTTGATTCCACTAGCCCCTTAGAGCTCTATCTATATTCTCTCTGAAATCCATCCAGTGATTTGGCCTCCACTGCCCTCATGTGGCAGGGGAATTCCATAAATTCACAACTCTATGGGTTAAAATAGTTTTATGGTAAGAATGTGGCCCATGGTTCTGGACTACCAGCATTGGGAACATTTATCCTGCAATCTAGCTTGTCAGTTCCTTTTTTAAAGATCTTTAGAGCTTGAGATTTAGTCTTTCTCCCCTCTCATCCTTCAAAAACTCCAGTGAATACTCGCATAGCCTTTTCATCTTTCCCTATTATGACAGTCCACCATCCCAGGATCAATTCTCGTGAACCAACGTTTCCACTGCCTCAATCATCAAGGATGTCCTTCCTCAAATTAGGAGACCTCAAAATGTACACAATACTCCAGATAAGAGTGTGGTCTCAAGAGCCCTTATACAACTGCAGAAGAACTTTCTTACTCTGTTAATTGAAATCCTCTTGTTATGAAGGCAAATTCCATTAGGCTTTCTTCACTGCCTGTGAACCCTGCACGACAACTTTCAGTTTGACTGGTGTACTAAAGACATCCCAGGTCTCGCTGTTGCTAACCCCTTACCTAACCTAACCCCCTTGAGATAATAATCTGCCACCTTTATTTCCGCCACCAAAGTGGGTATACTAATATTTTTCTTATGTATATTGCATTCTGCCACGCATCTGCCCACTCACTCAACTGGTCCAGGTCCCCCTGCATCCTTCCTAACATCCTCTCGCAGTTACACACTGCCATCCCTAGCTTTGTGTCATCCGAACTATACTTGCTAATGTTGCTCCTAAGTAACTCGTTCCATATCATTTATATATATGGTAAACTAGTTGCAGGCCCAAACCAAGCTTGCTGGCACTCCACTCGCACAATTGCCTGCCATTCTGAAAAGGACCCGTTCACTCCTACTCTTTGCTTCCGGTCTGCAACCACATTTTCTATCCATGTCAACCACCCTACCCCCAATACCATGTGCCTCTAATTTTAGTCACCAGTCTACCGTGCGCGGGGACCTTCATCAAAAAGGCTTATCTGAAGTTAGTATACAATTAGATCACGGTCACCCCCTTCTCCATTTTACCTGCCACATTCCTCAAATATTTCCAGCTGATTAGACAAGAGCATGATTTCCCTTTCTTAAATCCAGTTGACTTGGACTAATCATTTTACTGCTATCTAAATGCTCCATTATTATCTCTTTAATAATTGACTCCAGGCATCTTTCCCACCAACGAATGTCAGGCTAACTGGTTTAATTCCCGTTTTCTCTCTGTGCATTCTTTCTTGAAAAAGTGGGATATACATTTGCTATCCTCCAATCCACAGGAACTGATCTGAATCTATTGAACATTGGAAAATGATACCAATGGTTCCCTATTTTATAGAGACACCTCACTGAGGACCCTGGGATGCAGACATGAGGCCCCAGGGGATTTATTCTTCATATCAGTCCCATTTCAGCCTACCAACTTACTTTTTTCTCACCTAATGAACATTTCTTTCAGTTACTCTACCCCCTTAGATCTTCTGTCCTCCCAGTACATCTGGGAGATGTTTGTGTCCACCTTAAGTGATAAGAAGATCCGAAGAACCGATTCAACTTTCTGCCATTTACTTGTTGCCTCATACTTCATCTTTTCAGCACGTATTGCGTGTTTGTTTCTCTTCTCAGCTGTTTATTGATTAGGTATCTGTTAACTTCTTTAACAGATTAGGCTATCGGGCTTGATGCATATTTGCCTCCCCCCCCTATCTCGAAATGGAAATGTTATTACTATCTGTATAGAATGCTCCCATTAAAATGTGTCATTTATGTCACAAAACTATGGAATTCATATGTTTCTAATATTGTTATCAAGGAAAAAGAAAGCAGTTGTTCCAATAGTTGATTATTATTTGATGTAGTTTAAAATTATTCCTATGGAGGAGAAAATATAGCTCTAAAACCTACCTTAATTTTGCAATGTCACTGACGATTAATCCCTCTTTCCCTCTGCCGTTCCACCTCTCTCTCTCCCCTCCCCCCATCTCTCTCTCCCCTCCTTCCCCTGTCTCTCCCCCTCCCATCCATCCCCCCACATTCCCCCCTCTTTATCTTCTTCCCCCCAGGCTGTGTGGGGGGGGGGCGAGTGTCGAGGGTCCGCGGGGGGGGGGGGGAGGGGCGTGAGTCCACTGCGGGGGGGGGGGAAGAAAGAAAGGCGTGGGCCCTGGCGGTAGTGGAGGTTGCGGGCGGGCGGGATCGGGAACACAGCTGAATCTTCCACCGGTAGTGGTGTGGGCAGAAGATAGAAACATAGAAACATAGACAATTAGGTGCAGGAGTAGGCCATTCGGCCCTTCCAGCCTGCACGCCTTTCGATATGATTCATAGCTGATCATCCAACTCAGTATCCTCTACCTGCCTTCTCTCCATTACCCCCTGATCCCTTTAGCCACAAGGGCCACATCTAACTTCATCTTAAATATAGCAATGAACTGGCGTTAAACTACCTTCTATGGCAGAGAATTCCAGAGACTCACCACTCTCTGTATGTGAAAAATGTTTTTCCTCATCTCGGTCCTAAAAGGAATTCCCCCTTATCCTTAGACTGTGACCCCTTGTCCTGGACCTCCCCAACATCGGGAACAATCTTCCTGCATCTAGCCTGTCCAACCCGCCCTTAAGAATTTTGTAAGTTACAATAAGTTTCCCCCAGTCTTCTAAATTCTAGCGAGTACAAGCCGAGTCTATCCAGTCTTTCCTCATATGAAAGTCCTGACATCCCAGGAATCAGTCTGGTGAACATTCTCTGTACCCCGTCTATGGCAAGAATGTCTCTCCTCAGATTTGGAGACCAAACTGTACGCAATACTCCAGGTGTGGTCTCACCAGGTCGGAGGAGTGGGCCAGCGGGGGGGGGGGGGGGGTGTCGTGGGCCGACGGTGGGGAGGTCGAAGCAGGCCGGAGCGGCGTTCTGTTGTCGAGGTTTAGGTCCGCTGACAGTCGTTCCCACTCTCACCAGGCGACGGGAAAAACTGTGGCATTGGCCCAGCGGAGGGGGGGGGGGGGGGGGGGAGAAAGGGCGGTGGGGGGTAGGGCCCCGACAGGTACAGATTCAGTCATTCCCGATCCCGCCCGGCAACGGAGAGAACGGTCTCCCCGGACCGCCTGCCGGCAGCAGACCCGCTACCTGGACGCCAGGCGATGGACAGGCACCGCAGCCCACCCAAACCCCCCGGGGCGGAGAAACAGACTCCCCCTCCCGCAAAGCAACATTGCACCACTTACCCAGACTAGACACGAGGCATTGAGGCGATCTCTGATTTTGTGGAGCAAAGGCTCCTCTAGTGTGGAGTGAAAATTAATCTGATCTGATCCCGCCCGGACCCACTGCGCACGCGCGGAGAGACAGCGTCGCGTTCCGTCCTTACTGCGTCACCGGCTTCAGAACGCTAATTGCGCTCCAATTTTTTTTTCCTCGCAAATTTTTCTTACTCTGTGAAAAAAGGGGGTTGCAACCGCACCCAATGCACCCCCCCTTCGGTAAATCTGTGGCCATTTAGGACTGAGATGAGGAGTAACTTTCCCACCGAGAGAGATGTGTATCTGTGGCCATTTGGGACTGAGATGGAGAGAAACCTTTCCACCCAGAGAGTTGTGAATCTGTGGGATTCTCTGCCTCAGAGGGCGGTGGAGGCTGGTTCACTGGATGTTTTCAAGAGAGATTTAGCTTTTGGGGCTAACGCAATCAAGGGATATGGGGAGAAGGCAGGAAAACGGGGTATTGATTGTGGTGATCAGCCATGATCACATTGAATGGCGGTGGTGGCTCGAAGGGCCGAATGGCCGACTCCTGCACCTGTTTTTTTGTCCATCACTAACTCTCTCCGTTAAGAATCGAGGATTTTTTGTCGTGGGGGAAATCGGAAAAAGGTTTCTCTCCATCTGTCTCCCCGTCACAGCTGCCGGGGGAGAGAAGTGGGCTTCCATCATGTCTACCCCGTTCAACCATCCAAGTCAGATGGCAGTGAATGCTGTCTCTACCCCAGTATTTCACTCCATGAGGCAATTGCGACAGGAAGGTTGTGAGCGGATAGAGAGTAGAGGGGGAGAGGGAGGAGCAAGAGAAGGGGAGAGAGAGATGAGAGAGAGGAGGAGGGGGGGGAGGGAGGGGAGAGGGGGAGAGAGAGAGAAAGGGGGGGGAGAGGGAAAGAGAGAGAAGAGAGGGAAAAGAGGAGAGAGAGATGAGGGAGAGGGAGAGAGAGAGATGGAGGGGGGGAGAAGTTGGGGGGAAGAGTCAAGCTTGGAAAGGGCGCGGAGAAGATTTACGAGGATTTTGCCGGGACTCGAGGGGCCTGAGCTACAGGGAGAGGTTGGGGCAGGGCTGAGACTCTATTCCTTGGAGCACAGGAGGATGAGAGGTGTACAAAATCACCAGAGGAATAGATCGGGTAGACAGACACAGAATCTCTTGCCCAGAGCAGGGGAATCGAGGACCAGAGAACATGGGTTTAAGATGAGAGAGTGGGGAAAGATTTAATGGGAATCTGAGGGGCAACTTTTCCACACAGAGGATGGTGGGTGTATAGAACGAGCTGCCGTAGTTGAGGCTGGGACTATCACAACACTTGAACGGGTACATGAATAGGACAGGTTTGGAGGGGATGTGGGCCAAACGCGGGCAGGTGGGTTAGTATAGATGGGGCATGTTGGTCGGGGGTGGGACTAGTGTGGATGGGGCATGTTGGTCGGGGTGGGACTAGTGTAGATGGGGCATGTTGGTCGGGGTGGGACTAGTGTGGACGGGGCAATGTTGGTCGGGGTGGGACTAGTGTAGATGGGGCATGTTGGTCGGGGTGGGACTAGTTGTAGACGGGGCATGTTGGTCGGGGTTGGGGACTAGTGTAGACGGGGCATGTTGGTCGGGGTGGGGACTAGTGTAGATGGGGCATGTTGGTCGGGGTGGGACTAGTGTGGACGGGGCATGTTGGTCGGGGTGGGACTAGTTGTTAGATGGGGGCATGTTGGTCGGGGTGGGACTAGTAGTAGATGGGGCATGTTGGTCGGGCTGTGACTAGTGTAGATGGGGCATGTTGGTCGGGGTGGGACTGGTGTAGATGGGGCATGTTGGTCGGGGTGGGACTAGTGTAGATGGGGCATGTTGGTCGGGGTGGGCAAGTTGGGCCAAGGGCCTTTTTCCGCGCTGGATCTCTCTGTGACTCTGACTCGCTCTCGCTCTCTCCCCCTCTTCCTGCCTCTCTCTTTCTTCTTTCTTTCTCTCGCTCTCTCCTTTCTTCCTTCCTTACTTTTTTCTCTCTTTACTTCTCTTTCTCTCTGTCTCTCTCTTTCTTTCTTTCTTGCTGTTTCTCTCTATTCCTTGTCTCACTCCCTCCCTCTCTCTGTCAACAGGCGGCTGATTGACGGTCAGACTGACCTATAGGAGCGGGGTGAGGGGGCGGGAGCGACGTGTTGGAGCCAATGGGACGTCGAGCAGAGGGTGAGGGGGCGGGACCAGCAGCCACTGAGCGACGTCGGCTTTGACCAATGAAGATGAGGACGGGGCGGGACAATGTCGGCTTTGACCAATGAGAGGGAGCAGGGGCGGGGCAACGTCGGCTTTGACCAATGAGAGGGGAGCAAGGGGGCGGAACAACGTCGGAACTGACCTATGAGTGAAGGAACCGGGGGCGGGACAAGAGCGGCGGATCGACGTCTGCAGCGACCAATGAGAGGGGAGCAGGGGGGCGGGACGACGTCTGCTTGGACCAATAGGACGTCGAGCAGAGGGGGCGGGTCCGTTGGACTGATTGACGTCTGTAGCGGCCAATGGGGGAGAGCAGGGGGCGGGACGGTGGCTGAAGCGACCAATGGGGTGTCGAGTAGAGGGGGCGGGGCGGGCAGATGGAGGGAGGGCGGCGGAGAGAGGGGGCGGGGCTTCCCGGCGCCAGTGACGCTGATGCTGGGGCTGGTGGACGGAGAGAGGGAGAGAAAGGGGAAAAAGAAGAAGAAAGGAGGGAAAATGGAGGAAAAGAGGGAGAGAAGAAGAAAGGAGGGAAAAAAGAAATGAAGAGAGAGAAAGGGGAAAGGAGGGAAAAAGAGGAAATGAAAGAGAGAGGAAGGAGGGAAAAAAAGATAAATGAAGGGAGAGAAAGGGGGAAAGAAGAAAGGAAATAAGGACTAAAGGAAGAGAAAGGGGAAAAAATAAATGAAGAAAGAGAAAAGGGGGAAGAAGGAAGAAAGGAGGGAACAAAGAGGAAAGAGAGAAAGGGGAAAAGAGAAATTTTTTGAAGAAGAGATAAAAGGGGAAAGGAGGGGAAAAAGAGAAAATAGAGAGGAAGAAGAAAGGAAGGAAAAAAGAGGATATAAGAGAAGGGAAAAGAAGAAAGGAGGGAAAAGAGGAAATGGAGAGATAGAGGAAAGGATGGAAAACAAATGAATAGAGAGAGAAAGGTGAAAGGAGGGAAAAGAGGAAATGAAGAGAGAGAGAAAGGGAAGAGAAGGGGGGGAAATGGAGAGAGAAAGGGGAAAAGAAGAAAGGAGGGAAAAATGAAAATGAAGAGAGAGAAAGAGGAAAAGAAAGGAGGGAAAAAGAGAAATTGAAGTGAGAGAAGGGAGGGGAGAAGAAAGAAGGGGGGAAAAAGAAAGATAAAGAAAGGGGGAAGAGAAAAGGTGAAGGGGAAAAAAGAAAGGGGGAAGAGAGGAGGGAAACAGGGATATGGAAAAAAGAGGAAAAGGGGAAAAGGAAAAAAAGGGAAGAGATAATGAAAGGGAGGGAAAGAAGGCAGGGGAAAATTAAGAAAGGGAGGAAGGAATAAAATAAGGGTTGAGAAAGGAGGAAGAAGAGGAAGAAAAAAGAAAGGGGGAAGGAAATAAAGAGAGACAGCTAAGGAAGGAGAAGGAGGAGAGAGAAAGATGGAGAAAAAGAAAGTGAGGGAAAGAAGAGAGGACATAGGGAAATAAAGAATGGGAGCAAAAAGGAAGAAAGAGGAGGGGAGCGAAAGGAGGGCGAGCATGCAAGAAGGCGCCCTAGAGTGATATTAAGAGAAAGAAAGGGAGAGAAAAAATGATGGAAGGAAGAGAGAAGGGAGAGAAGAAGGGGAAAGAGCGAAAGGATGGGGACTGTGTGCAAGGAGGGGAGAGAAAGAAAACAAAGGAAAGGGAGAGAAAAAAGGAGGGAAGGAAAGGAGAGCGAAAAAAAATGAAGGAAGGAAAGAGAGAGAGAGAGAGAATGGAGAGCGAGAAGGACAAAAAGAAAGGGAGAGAGAGGAAGAAACAAGAAAAGAGAGAGGGAAAACCTGTCCTACTCGAATGGCCAACACCCTCTGTGTGGAAAAGTTACCCCTCAGATTCCCATTAAATCTTCTCCTCCCCCTCTCACCTTAAAAACCCATGTCCTCTGGTCCTTGATTCCCCAACTCTGGGCAAGAGACTCTGTGTGTCTACCCGATCTATTCCTTGGTGATTTTGTACACCTCAATAAGATCACCTGCACTCCAAGGAATAAACTCAGGCCCTCGAGTCCCGGCAACATCCTCGTAAATCTTTCACATTTAGATTCAGGGCACCGTGTTACAGGAAATATGTCGTCAAGCTGGAAAGGGCGTGGAGAAGATTTACGAGGATGTTGCCGGACCTCGAGGGGCCTGAGCTGCAGGGAGAGGTTGGGGCAGGGCTGGGACTCTATTCCTTGGAGCGCAGGAGGATGAGGAGTGATCTTATAGAGGTGTACAAAATCAGCAAAGGAATAGATCGGGTAGAGCACAGAGTCTCTTGCCCAGAGTAGGGGAATCGAGGACCAGAGGACATGGGTTTAAGGTGAGAGGGTGGGTGGAGCATTTAAAAGGAACCTGAGAGGCAACTTAGGTTTGGACGGTTATGGACCAAACACAGGCAGGATCTTATAGCAACAGATACAATTATTGGACAGGCTAGATGCAAGAAACATGTTCCCGATGTTGGGGGAGTCCAGAACGAGGATACACACACAGTTTAAGAATAAGGGGTCGGCCATTTAGGACTGAGGAGAAATGAGGATGAGGAGAAACTTTTCCACACAGAGTTGTGAATCTGTGGCCATTTAGAACTGAGATGAGGAGAAACTTTTCTACCCAGAGAGTTGTGAATCCGGGATTCTCTGCCACAGAAGGCAGTGGAGGTTTGATTCACTGGATGTTTTCAAGAGAGAGTTAGATTTAGCTCTTGGGGCTAACGGAATCAAGGGATATGGGGAGAAGGCAGGAACGGGGGTACTGATTGTGGATGATCAGCCATGATCACATTGAATGGCGGTGCTGGCTCAAGTGGGCTGAATGGCCTCCTCCTGCACTATGTTTCCATGACCTTATGCGCCATTTTTTTTTCAATTTCTTCTCTTTTCCTCCAGCCGTGTCCATCTGCATTTGTGACTTGACTGCGGCCGTTTGTGAACTGAACTGTTCATACGCTGATGTTGTCTTCAAGGCCTGCCTGCCAGGCAGCGAACCGTAAGAATCCAGCACTTTGATAGAAGCACTAAATGCTATTTAGTCGGTGGAAAGACCACTCAGTCTGAAGAAACGTTCAGCCTAGTTTTAGGTTGGATATGTGGTGTGGAAACGGGCCCTTCCCCACCGAGCCCGCGCCGACCAGCGATCACCCGTTCACACACTAGTTTAGTTTAGAGATACAGAGCAGAAACAGACCCTTCCCCACTGAGTCCGTGCCGACCAGCGATCACCCGTTCACACACTAGTTTAGTTTAGAGATACAGAGCAGAAACAGGCCCTTCCCCACTGAGTCCGTGCCGACCAGTGATCGCCCGTTCACACACTAGTTTAGTTTAGAGATACAGTGCAGAAACAGGCCCTTCCCCACCGAAACTTCACCGAATAGTGAAAGGCCCGGTAGAGTGGATGTGGAGAGGATGTTTCCACTAGTGGGAGAGCTTAGGACCAGAGGTCACAGCCTCAGAATTAGAGGACGTTCCTTTAGGAAGGAGATGAGGTGGAATTTTGAATCTGAATCTTTAGCCAGAGGGTGGTGATTCATTGCCACAGACGGCGGTGGAGGCCACAAGTCAGTGGATATATTTAAGGCAGAGATAGACAGATTGTTGATTAGAACCAGGGACTTGGGGTCAGGGGAGGAGGGGAGGCAGAGCCTCACCTGTCATACTCCCAATGAAAATAGCTGTTAAGAAAAGTAAAGAAAAATAATGATAAAATAAAATAAATATAAAGATTTTTCCACTGATCTGTGTTCTCAATGTCATTTCTTTATGAATCATTTTTGATCATAGTCAAAATCGCCAAATTTTCGCAGCTCCGCTGCAAATACAAGGAAATAAGAGGTGAGGCAGCGAGGAGCTGAGCCTCCCCTCTGATTGCGCAAACCCTCAGAATGCGGGCAATAACCCTGTGCCTGTTACTATATGTATGTTGCCAAAGTAATGTTTGTAAACCTCTTCATTACATGTCCTTACCTTCCATAGTCCAGGTAGCTTATTTCACATATAAATATATTAAACTTAGGCTCGCTGGTCTCCTCATAAAACTGCAATGAGAAAGCAGCACGGGAGGCAGCGATCACATCTGCCTCACAAGGGGGCGTGTCTTGAGCCCAGTGGAGGAAGAGTGATCGTCAATTACGTAGGGTGACGTAATTGACGCTGCCTCATTCTCCCTCCACGTGAGCGAGCTTCAGCAGCGGCAGCGCAGCACTGGATTCCACAGATGGCGGCGCTGGTGGTTGATTTGTAGCGGCCGATTCGGAGGCTCTGGGCCGCTGAGCGCTTCCACGCTGAGGGGCCCCACGCTGGAGTAACCTACTCTCGGCTCGGGACCCCGGCATCCACTCTCGCTGCTGGCCCTCTCCCTCCCTTCTCTCCTTCCTTCCCTCCCTTCTTTCTCTCCTTCCCTCCCTCCCTTCATTCTCTCCTTCCCTCCCTCCCTTCTTTCTCTACTTCGCTGCCTCCCTTCTCTCCTTCCTCCTTTCCCTCCCTCCCTTCCCTCCTCCTTTCTCTTTTCCCTTCTCTCCTTTTCTCTACTTCCCTGCCTCCCTTCTCTCCTTCCTCGTTCTCTCCCTCCCCCCCTTCTCTCCCTCCCTCCCTCCCTCCCTTCTCTCCCTCCCCCTCCCTCCCTCCCTTATCTCCCTCCCTCCCTCCCTTATCTCCCTCCCTCCCTCCCTCCCTTATCTCCCTCCCTCCCTTATCTCCCTCCCTCCGAGACACATCACAGACAACTAACACACACACACAAATAAGTTAAGATGGGGTAAAAGCCAGTGCCTCCCCAGCCATGGACCTCACCGCACATCACTGATTAGAACATGTGTCAAGGGTTATGGGGAGAAGGCAGGAAAGTGGGGTTAGGAGGCAGAGATAGTAAGATAGAAGATAACTGTAGGAGTCGGCCATTTGGCCCTTCAAGCCAGCACCACCATTCAATATGTTCATGGCTGATCATCCACAATCAGTACCCCGTTGCTGCCTTTTCCCCATATCCCTTGATTCTGTGAGCCCGCTCTCAAAAACATCTAGTGAATTGCCCTCCACTGCCTTCTGTGGCAGAGAATCCCAGAGATTCACAACTCTGGGTGGAAAAGTTTCTCCTCATCTCAGTCCTAAATGGCCAAAGATTCACAACTCTCTGGGTGGAAACGTTTCACCCCATCTAAATGGCCAAAGATTCACAGCTCTCTGGGTAGAAACGTTTCTCCTCATCTCAGTCCTAAATGGCCACAGATTCACAACTCTCTGGGTGGAACAGTTTCTCCTCATCTCAGTCCTAAATGGCCGACCCCTTATTCTTAAACTGTGTGTGGCCCCTGGTTCTGGACTCCCCCAACATCGGGAACATGTTTCCTACCTCTAGTGTGTCCAAACCCTTAATAATCTTATATGTTTCAATATGATCCCCTCTCATCCTTCTAACCTCCAGAGTATACATAGAAACATAGAAACATAGAAATTAGGTGCAGGAGTAGGCCATTCAGCCCTTCGAGCCTGCACCGCCATTCAATATGATCATGGCTGATCATCCAACTCAGTATCCCGTACCTGCCTTCTCTCCATACCCTCTGATCCCCTTAGCCACAAGGGCCACATCCAACTCACTCTTAAATATAGCCAATGAACTGGCCTCAACTACCCTCTGTGGCAGAGAGTTCCAGAGACTCACCACTCTCTGTGTGAAGAAAGTCTTTCTCATCTCGGTCTTAAAGGATTTCCCCTTATCCTTAAGCTGTGACCCCTTGTCCTGGACTTTCCCCAACATCGGGAAACAATCTTCCTGCATCTAGCCTGTCCAAACCCCTTAAGAATTTTGTAAGTTTCTATAAGATCCCCTCTTAATCTCCTAAATTCCAGAGAGTATAAACCGAGTCTATCCAGTCTTTCTTCATAAGACAGTCCTGACATCCAGGAATCAGTCTGGTGAACCTTCTCTGCACTCCCTCTATGGCAATAATGTCCTTCCTCAGATTTGGAGACCAAAACTGCACGCAATACTCCAGGTGTGGTCTCACCAAGACCCTGTACAACTGAAAGTAGAACCTCCCTGCTCCTGTACTCAAATCCTTTTGCTATGAAAGCTAACATACCATTCGCTTTTTTCACTGCCTGCTGCACCTGCATGCCTACTTTCAATGACTGGTGTACCATGACACCCAGGTCTCGCTGCATCTCCCCTTTTCCCAATCGGCCACCATTTAAATAATAGTCCGCTTTCCTGTTTTTGCCACCAAAGTGGATAACCTCACATTTATCCACATTATACTGCATCTGCCAAACATTTGCCCCACTCACCCAGCCTATCCAAGTCACCCTGCAGTCTCCTAGCATCCTCCTCACAGCGAACACTGCCCCCCAGCTTAGTGTCATCCGCAAACTTGGAGATATTGCCTTCAATTCCCTCATCCAGATCATTAATATATATTGTAAATAGCTGGGGTCCCAGCACTGAGCCCTGCGGTACCCCACTAGTTACTGCCTGCCATTGTGAAAAGGACCCGTTTACTCCTACTCTTTGGAGTTTGCCAGCCAGTTCTCTATCCACATCAATACTGAACCCCTAATACCGTATGCTTTAAGTTTGTACAAGCTCAGTCGCTCCATTATTTCATCGTATGACAGTCCCACCATCCTGGGAATTAACTTGGTGAACCTATGCTGCACTCTCTCAATAGCAAGAATTTCCTTCCTCAAATTTGGAGACCAAAACTACACAATACTCTAGGTGTGGTCTCACTAGGGCCCTGTACAACTGCAGAAGGACCTCTTTGCTCCTATACTCAACTCCTCTTGTTATGAAGGCCAACATGCCAAAACTGCACACAACACTCCAGGTGTGGTCTCACTAGGGCCCTGTACAACTGCAGAAGGACCTCTGCTCCTGAACTGAAATATATTAGTAGTAAGCACAAGGTAGTGATTGTGGGAGATTTCAATTTTCCAAAAAAATAGACTGGGAAAACACATTCTGTAAATGGGCTGGATGGTTTGGAGTTTGTAAAATGTGTGCAGGATAGTTTTTTGCAGCAACACATAGAGGTATCGACCAGAGAAGGGGCAGTGCTGGACCTCCTGTTAGGAAATGAGGTAGGTCAGGTGACGGAGGTATGCGTTGGTGAGCTCTTCGGGACCAGTGATCACAATACCATTAGTTTCAATATAATTATGGAGAGAGTCAGAACTGGACTTAGGGTGGAGATTTTTGATTGGAGAAAAGCTAACTTTGAGGGAATGCATAAGGATTTAAAAGGAGTGAATTGGGATGCTTTATTTTATGGGAAGGATGTACAAGAGAAATGGAGGACATTTAAAGGGGAAATTGGAAGAGGACAGAATCTTTATGCCCCTGTTAGGTTGAAAGGAAATAGTAAAAATTGGAAAGAGCCATGGTTTTCAAGGGAAATTGGACACTTGTTTCGAAAAAAGAGAGATATAACCATATAACAATTACAGCACGGAAACAGGCCCTCTCGGCCCTTCCAGTCCATGCCGACCATTTGTTTTCCCATATCTACAATAATTATAGGAGGCATGGAGTAAATGAGGTGCTAGAGGAGTATAAAGAATGTAAAAAGAATCTTAAGAAAGAAATTAGGAAGGCTAAAAGAAGATATGAGGTTGCTTTGGCAAGAAAGGTGAAAGTAAATCCAAAGGGTTTCTACAGCTATATTAATAGCAAAAGGATAACGAGGGATAAAATTAGACCATTAGAGAGCCAGAATGGACAGCTATCAGAGCCAAAAGAGATGGGGGAAGATATTGAACAATTTATTTTCTTAGGTATTCACCAAGGAGAAGGATACTGTGAGGTAAGGGAAAAAATAGAGTAGCTATGGAAACTATGAGATTCAAAGAGGAGGAAGTACTGACACTTTTGAAAAATATAAATGTGGATAAGTCTCCAGGTCCTGACAGGATATTCCCTAGGACATTGAGGGAAGTTAGTGTAGAAATAGCAGCAGCTATGACAGAAATATTTTAAATGTCATTAGAAACGGGAATAGTGCCGGAGGATTGGCGTACTGCGCATGTTGTTCCATTATTTAAAAAGGGTTCAAAGAATAAACCTAGCAATTATAGACCTGTTAGTTTGACGTCAGTGGTGGCCAAATTAATGGAAAGGATACTTAGAGATAATATATATAAGCATCTGGATAAACAGGAGGCCCAGGGAGCCGTTGGTGAGAGGGGGGAGTACCTGGAGCTGTGAGTATAAAACACATCGCGGGGCTTGCTTTCACAGAGGCCCAGGGAGCCGTTGGTGAGAGGGGGGAGTACCTGGAGCTGTGAGTATAAAACACATCGCGGGACTTGCTTTCACAGAGGCCCAGGGAGCCGTTGGTGAGAGGGGGGAGTACCTGGAGCTGTGAGTATAAAACACATCGCGGGGCTTGCTTTCACAGAGGCCCAGGGAGCCGTTGGTGAGAGGGGGGAGTACCTGGAGCTGTGAAACCAAATCGGCAACGTTCCATCTCACTTCCAGAGAAGGAATCTGGTGAAGCCTCTGATTGGTGGAAGAGGACCCGAGGAAGCAGCTGATTGGGTGCAACCCCGGGTTACAATTTTACATTTCTGCCTTCTGGGAGTTAGGGATTCTGGGAGTTAGGGATTCAGTATTTAGTAGTAAAGTTTAAAGGATATGTTTTTGTGTTTTTTTAATATTTAATACAGAGTAATTTGGGGAGTAAGGTTATGGCAGTAGTGATTGGCCCCGTGGTTTGTTCAGCCTGCAAACATGTGGGAGATCAGGGAGATGGTCGGTGTCCTGGTGACTACGTTTGCAGGAAGTGTGTCCAGCTGCAGCTCCTGGCAGACCGCATTGAACGATTGGAAAACTGCGGCTGGATTCATACTGGAGCATCCACGATGCGGAGAAAGTCGTGGATAGCACGTACAGTGAGTTGGTCACACCGCAGGCAAAAGGTAAGATGACAAAAAGGGAACGGGTGGCCAATAGCCAGCAAAGCAGTAGGCAGGTAGTGCAGGAGGTCCCCTGCGGTCATCTCCCTCCTAAACAGGGTATACCATTTTGGATACTGTTGAGGGAGATAGGCTCATCAGGGGAATGCAGCAGCAGCCCGTTCATGGCACCATGGGTGGCTCTGCAGCACATGAGGGGGGAAAAAAAGAGGGGAAGGGCAATAGTTAATAGGGGATTTCAATTGTCAGGGGAATAGATAGGCGTTTCTGCGGCCGCAAACGAGACTCCAGGATGGTATGTTGCCTCCCTGGTGCAAAGGGTCAGGGATGTCACTGAACGGCTGCAGAACATTCTGGAGGGGGGAGGGTGTGAAACAGCCAGTTGTCGTGGTGCATGTTGGCACCAACGATATAGGTAAAAAAAGGGATGAGGTCCTACAAGGTGAATTTAGGGAGCTAGGAGATAAACTTAAAAGTAGGACCTCAAAGGTAGTAATCTCCGGATTACTACCAGTACCCACGGGCCAGTCAGGAGTGAAATAGGAGGATATTGCAAATGAATACGTGGCTTGAAAAGTGGTGCAAGGGGGAGGGATTCAAATTTTTAGGGCACTGGGACCAGTTCTGGGGGAGTGGGACCGGTAAACAGGACGGTTTGCACCTGGAATGGAAATGGAACCAATGTTCTTGGGGGAGTGTTTGCTAGTGCTGTCGGGGAGGATTTAAATAATGTGGCAGGGGGATGGGTACAAGAGCAGAGAGGCAGGTGGGTGTAAAATGAGGGTAGAAGCAATAGGTAGCAAGGTGAAAAGTAAAAGTGGCAGGCAGACAAAAACCAGGGCAAAAATCAAAAAGGGCCACTTTTCAGCAAAAATTGTATAAGGGGTAAGTGCGTTGTAAAGGACAAGCCTGAAGGCTTTGTGTCTCAATGCAAGGAGTATTCGTAATAAGGTGGACGAGTTGAACGTGCAGATAGATATTAATGATTATGATATAGTTGGGATCACGGAGACATGGCTCCAGGGTGACGTAGGCTGGGAGCTGAACATCCAGGGATATTCAATATTCAGGAGGGATAGAGAGAAAGGAAAAAGGAGGTGGGGGTAGCGTTGCTGGTTAGAGAGGAGATTAACGCAATGGAAAGGAAGGACATTAGCTTGGAGGATGTGGAATCGGTATGGATAGAGCTACAAAACACTAAGGGGGCAGAAAAAACGCTGGTGGGTGTTGTGTACAGGCCACCTAACAGTAGCAGTGAAGTTGGGGATGGTATCAAACAGGAAATTAGAAATGCGTGCGACAAAGGCAAAACAGTTATAATGGGTGTGACTTCAATTCCACATATAGATTGGGTGAATCAAATTGGCAGGGGTGCTGAGGAAGAGGATTTTTTGGAATGTATGCGGGGATAGTTATCTAAATCAACATGTAGAGGAACCAACGAGAGAGCAGGCTATATTTTAGACTGGGTTTTGAGTAATGAGGAAGGGGTAGTTAGCCGTCTTGTTGTGCGTGCCCCCTTGGGCAAGAGTGACCATAATATGGTTGAGTTCTTCATTAGGATGGGAGTGACATTGTTAATTCAGAAACAATGGTTCTGAACTTAAAGAAAGGTAACTTGAGGGTATGAGACGTGAATTGGCCAAGATTGACTTGGCAATTAATTCTAAAAGGGTTGACGGTGGATATACAACGGAAGACATTTAAAGACTGCATTGGATGAACTACAAAAATTGTTCATCCAGTTTGGCAAAAGAATAAATCGGGAAGGTAGTGCATCCGTGGATAACAAGGGAAATCAGGGATAGTATCAAGCAAAGGATTTGAGTACAGGAGCAGGGAGGTTCTACTTCAGTTGTACAGGGTCTTGGTGAGACCACACCTGGAGTATTGCGTGCAGTTTTGGTCTCCAAATCTGAGGAAGGACATTATTTACCATAGAGGGAGTGCAGAGAAGGGATTCACCAGACTGAAATTCCTGGATGTCAGGACTGTCTTATGAAGAAAGAGTGGATAGACTCAGGTTTATACTCTCTGAATTTAGGAGATTAAGAGGGGATCTTATAGAAACTTACAAAATTCTTAAACGGGTTGGACAGGCTAGATGCAGGAAGATTGTTCCCGATGTTGGGGAAGTCCAGGACAAGGGGTCACAGCTTAAGGATAAGGGGGAAATCCTTTAAGACCGAGATGAGAAAGACTTTCTTCACACAGAGAGTGGTGAGTCTCTGGAACTCTCTGCCACGGAGGGTAGTTGAGGCCAGTTCATTGGCTATATTTAAGAGTGAGTTGGATGTGGCCCTTGTGGCTAAGGGGATCAGAGGGTATGGAGAGAGGGCAGGTACGGGATACTGAGTTGGATGATCAGCCATGATCATATTGAATGGCGGTGCAGGCTCGAAGGGCTGAATGGCCTACTCCTGCACTAATTTCTATGTTTCTATGTTTCTTGATGCGTTACAAAAGTAGCCAGAAAAAGCAGCATACCAGAGGACTGGGAGAAATTCAGAGGACCAGCAGAGGAGGACAAAGGGCTTAATTAGGAAAGGAAAAATAGATTATGAAAGAAAACTGGCAGGGAACATAAAAAACTGACTGCAAAAAAGTTTTTATAGATATGTGAAGAGAAAGAGGTTAGTTAAAACAAAATGTAGGTTCCCTTGCAGTCAGAAACAGGTGAGTTGATCATGGGGAACAAGGATATGGCGGACCAATTGAATAACTACTTTGGTTTCCGTCTTCACTAAGGAAGATATAAATAATCTGCCGGAAATAGCAGGGGACCGTGGGTCAAAGGAGGAATTGAGTGAAATCCAGGTCAGTCGGGAAGTGGTGTTGGGTAAATTGAATAGATTAAAGGCCGATAAATCCCCAGGGCCAGATAGGCTGCATCCCAGAGTACTTAAGGAAGTAGCTCAGGAAATAGTGGATTGCATTAGTGATAATCTTTCAAAACTCTTTAGATTCTGGAGTAGTTCCTGAGGATTGGCAGGTAGCAAATGTAACCCCTCTTTTTAAGAAGGGAGGGAGAGAGAAAAACGGGGAATTACAGACCAGTTAGTCTAACATCGGTAGTGGGGAAACTGCTAGTCAGTTATTAAAGATGGGATAGCAGCACATTTGGAAAGTGGTGAAATCATTGGACAAAAGTCAGCATGGATTTACGAAAGGTAAATCATGTCTGACGAATCTTGTGGAATTTTTCGAGAATGTAACTAGTAGCGTGGATAAGGGAGAAACCAGTGGATGTGGTATATCTGGACTTCCAGAAGGCTTTCGACAAGGTCCCACATAAGAGATTAGTATACAAACTTTAAAGCATACGGTATTAGGGGTTCAGTATTGATGTGGTAGAGAAACTGGCTGGCAAACAGGAAGCAAAGAGTAGGAGTAAAAACGGGTCCCTTTTCACAATGGCAGGCAGTGACTAGTGGGGTACCGCAGGGCTCAGTGCTGGGACCCCAAGCTATTTACAATATAATATTAATGATCTGGATGAGGGAATTGAAGGCAATATCTCCATGTTTGCGGATGACACTAAGCTGGGGGGCAGTGTTAGCTGTGAGGAGGATGCTAGGAGACTGCAAGGTGACTTGGATAGGCTGGGGTGAGTGGGCAAATGTTTGGCAGATGCAGTATAATGTGGATATAATGTGAGGTTATCCACTTTGGTGGCAAAAACAGGAAAGCAGACTATTATTTAAATTGGTGGCCGATTAGGAAAAGGGGAGATGCAGCGAGACCTGGGTGTCATGGTACACCAGTCATTGAAAGTAGGCATGCAGGTGCAGCAGGCAGTGAAAAAGCGAATGGTATGTTAGCTTTCATAGCAAAAGGATTTGAGTACAGGAGCAGGGAGGTTCTACTTCAGTTGTACAGGATCTTGGTGAGGACCAGACCTGGAGTATTACGTGCAGTTTTGGTCTCCAAATCTGATGGAAGGACATTATTTGCCATAGAGGGAGTGCAGAGAAGGTTCACCAGATGATTCCTGGGATGTCAGGACTGTCTTATGAAGAAAGGACTGGATAGACTCGGTTTATACTCTCTGGAATTTAGGAGATTGAGAGGGGATCTTATAGAAACTTACAAAATTCTTAAGGGGTTGGACAGGCTAGATGCAGGAAGATTGTTCCGATGTTGGGGAAGTCCAGGACAAGGGGTCACAGCTTAAGGATTAAGGGGGAAAATCCTTTAAGACCGAGATGAGAAAGACTTTTTTCACACAGAGAGTGGTGAGTCTCTGGAACTCTCTGCCACAGAGGGTAGTTGAGGCCAGTTCATTGGCTATATTTAAGAGTGAGTTGGATGTGGCCCTTGTGGCTAAGGGGATCAGAGGGTATGGAGAGAAGGCAGGTACGGGATACTGAGTTGGATGATCAGCCATGATCATATTGAATGGCGGTGCAGGCTCGAAGGGCTGAATGGCCTACTCCTGCACCTTATTTCTATGTTTCTATGTTTCTATGTAACAGGGTCTGATCAGGAACAGTCAACATGGATTTGTGCCTGGAAGGTCATGTTTGACAAATCTTGAATTTTTTGAAGTGGTTACTAGGGAAATTGATGAGGGTAAAGCAGTGGATGTTGTCTATATGGATTTCAGTAAGGCCTTTGACAAGGTTCCCCACGGAAGGTTGGTTAAGAAGGTTCAATCTTTGGGTGTTAATGGCGGAGTAGTAGATGGATTCAACGAGGTGATGTCAGAGAGTAATGGTGGATGGCTGTTTGTCAGGTTGGAAGCCGGTGGACCAGTGGGGTGCCTCAGGGATCTGTGTTGGGTCCACTGTTGTTTGTCATGTACATCAATGATCTGGATGATGGGGTGGAAAATTGGATAAGTAAGTATGCAGATGATACTAAGATAGGTGGTGTTGTGGATAATGAAGTAGATTTTCAAAGTCTACAGAGAGATTTGGGCCATTTGGAAAAAGTGGGCTGAAAGATGGCAGATGGAGTTTAATGCTGATAAGTGTGAAGTGCTACATCTTGGCAGGACAAATCAAAATAGGACGTACATGGTAAATGCTGTGGAACAGAGAGATCTAGGAATAACTGTGCATAGTTCCTGAAGGTGGAATCGCATGTAGATAGGGTGGTAAAGAAAGCCTTTGGTGTGCTGGCCTTTATAAATCAGAGCATTGAATATAGGAGTAGGGAAAGTAATGTTAAAATTGTACAAGGCATTGGGAAGACCAATTCTGGAGTATGGTGTACAATTTTGGTCGCTAATTATAGGAAGGATGTCAACAAAAAATAGAGAGAGTACAGAGGAGATTTACTAGATTGTTGCCTGGGTTCCAGCAACTATGCAACAGAGAAAGGTTGAAACAAGTTAGGTCTTTATTCTTTGGAGCGCAGAAGGTTAAGGGGGGACTTGATTGAGGTCTTTAAAATGATGAAAGGGATAGACAGAGTTTAACGTGGATACGTTTTTTCCCATTGAGGGTAGGGAAGATTCAAAACAAGAGGGCATTGATATGAGAATTAAGGGAAAGAAGTTCGGTTTAGGGTAACGTGAGAGGGAACTTTTTTTACTCAGAGGGTGGTGGTGTGTGTGGAATGAGCTTCCAGCAGAAGTTGGTGGAGGCAGGATCGATTTTAACATTTAAAAGTAAAGTAGATAGGTATATGGACGTGAAGGGAATGGAGGGGTATGGTCTGAGTGCAGGTAGATGGGACTAGGGGAAAACAAATGGTCGGCACGGACTGGAAGGGCCAGAGAGGGCCTGTTTCCGTGCTGTAATTGTTATATGGTTATATGTAAAAAAGGACAACGATAAAGGAAACAGGCCATTGTAAGCTGGTGCGACTTGGGTGGGGGAGGGATACAGAGAGAGAGAGAGAGAATGCCGGGGCTACCTGATGTGGGAGAAATGAAGATTCGTACCACTGGGCTGTAAGCTGCCAAGCAAAATATGAAATGCTATTCATCCAATTTGAGTTTAGCTTCACTCACTCTGACAATGGAGGAGACTGAAGACAGAAAGGTCTGTGTGGGAATGGGAAGGAGAATTAAAGTGTCCAGCAACCGGGAGATCAGGTTGGTTCAGGTTGGAGAAGGCAATTCTGGATTAGTGTTATGTAATGAATCAGATTTGATAAAGGAACCATTAGGAGGTAGTGATCATAATATTGTCAAGCTTATTCTATAATTGGAAGGGGAGAAGGGTAAATTGGAGGTGTCAGTGTTACAGGTGAATAAAGCACATTATGGAGCCATGAGGGAGGAGCTGGCCAAAGTTGACTGGAAAGATACCATAGCAGGGATGACAGTGGAACAACAAAGGCAGGTATTTCTAGGAGTACAGAGGGTACAGGATCATCTGTACAGCTGGCAGAGGTATTTACGAGGATCTTTAACCTGTCTATCTCTCGTATGTGCCTGAAAGACAGCTACCATAGTGCGGTGCCGAAAAAAGTCTAAAGTCACCAACCTGAATGACTACTGCCCGGTTGCCCCAAGTCCAATACCAATGAAGTGCTTTGAAAGGCTGGTCCATTCCCACATCAAATCCAGCATCCCTGCATCATTGGTCTCTCATCAATTTGCATACACGGCAAATAGATCCACAGAGGAGGATGCCATCTCGGTGGCTCTTCACACTGTCCTGACCCACCTGGAAAAAAGACAGGGCGCCATACGTAAGGATGCTCTTCATTGGACTATAGCTGTGCGACCAATACGGTCATCCCCACCAAGCTCATCACCCAACCCCACCAGCTAGGCCTCAGCTCACTGATATGCGATTGGATCCTGAATTTTCTGACGGAGCACAGCCATTGGTTTATCAGCAGTTCAGCTCATGCAAAGAACTAGAATCTTGAAACATCGGCAAGAGCATAAAATAAGTTCAACACCAGCCCTTAAATGTGCATTTAAAAGTACTGTGAATCCAATAACAAATTATGCAAACTTGTGCAATAAACCTCTTTCAAACAATATGCCACAGTCAGATGCAGTTTAGTTTGGTTTTAGATTAGTTTAGATATTTGGGCTGGAAATAGGTCCTCCATCCCACCGAATCCACTCTGATCAGCGATCACCCGTACACTAGTTCCATCCTGCACACTAGAGCCAATTAACCTTTCTTTGGAATGTGCCAGAAAGCCAAAGCACCCAGTGAAAACACATGCTTTTCAGATCTTTTTTTATATATACGAATGCCAAGTTGTGAACTCTTAACTTTTAGTGAAGAAGGGGGGGATTAGGGTGGCAGGAGGGGACTAATTCAATATCAGCCAGGGTTCAGGGGAAGGGAGGAAAAAGTAGGGGGGGGGGGTGGACGTGTTTGAGGGAGAGAGAAAGGGGAGAAGGGAGATGTTTGTAGACATTCGTCCAGCCACTGCTACTTTCCAATTTTCTCCTCCCTTCACACGTATCAATCTGAAGAAGGATCCTGACCTGGACATCACATATCCATGTTCTGCAGAGACATGCTGCACTGACTCACTGATTTACTCCAGCAATTTGTTCTTTTTAGTCAGGAAAACCATAAATGCTCCCTTTGACCTGTTACAGGGGTTGTGGTGTGGTATCCTGAATGGCTGTAAAGATCTCGCCTTGATTGCACCTCCCATATGTTTTGTTATTTGCTAGCCCCAACACTGAATTGTCTCATTGTCCAATGCATTTGGGTTTCACTCCCACCAAAGCTGCAGTGAGTAGCATCTAGCATTCTGAGATCGCTTGCATTAGGACTTTGCTTAGATTTGGAGTCATACAAGTATGTCCTTTCAGTTTGTGTTTTATTACCATCTAGGTCAAAATAACGTCCATTGTGCCCATTTTACAGTAAATTACATACTCTTAGAAGGTGTTACATGTTAAAGTTATAACTGTGCAAGCTTTCAGGAAACCAACTTGACAACTATCTTTCCCATTCAGACCTTTCTATCCTTGACCCCCCTCAACTGCCAGTGAAGCCACTATCAATCTAGAAGACAGCACCTCGTATTCTACCTGGGTAGCCTACAACCCAATTCCCAATGGTATGAACATTGAATTTCAAGTAATACTCCACTACCTACCTTCCTTGCCACTCCTCATACCCCCCTAAGGATGTGCACACTTCTCCTCCCATCTGCCTTATCATATTCCTTTTCCATCCCCCTTCTGCAGATCTCAAAGTACCCCATTTTGTTTTATCGACTTTCTTTTCTCTCTCTATATAACCATATAACAATTACAGCACGGAAACAGGCCCTCTCGGCCCTTCCAGTCCGTGCCGACCATTTGTTTTCCCCTAGTCCCATCTACCTGCACTCAGACCATACCCCTCCATTCCCTTCACGTCCATATACCTATCCACTTTACTTTAAATGTTAAAATCGATCCTGCCTCCACCACTTCTGCTGGAAGCTCATTCCACACAGCCACCACCCTCTGAGTAAAGAAGTTCCCTTCTCCCCTGTCCCCTTCCTCAGACTTTACATTGAATTCCTTTTCGGTCCATATTTGACTTCATATATAGCTTTCGCACTATCTTCTCCAGTCTATCACCTGTAACCACCGATCACTTATGATAGACATAAAATGTTGGAGTAACTCAGTGGGTTAGGCAACATCTCTGGAGAAAAGGAATAGGTGAATTTTCAGGCAAGACAACATTATTTATTCTATTTCTCAAGAGATGCTGGATGACCTGCTAAGTTACCCCAGCTTTTTGTGTATATCTTCGATGTAAACCAGCATCTGCAGTTCCTTCCTATGGAGTGCACCTATCACTTTACAGGCTTTGTCCCTTCCCCGTTTTTTTCCCCCATTTTTCTCCCCTTTACTCCAGTAGGCTGAAGAAAGGTCATGACCCAAAATGTCGTCAGTCCATTTCCCTCCACCGATGCTGCATTTCTTTGTTGAAGTTGTATCACACGTTCTTCAATTAAAAAAACACCAATGCTAAATTAGTTTTTGTAAATCAGCATCTGCAGTTTCTTCTGTCTACAACTTCAACCATTTGGGTGTAGGCAAACGGCTCGACAGAATTATCCAATTACAATGAAAGCGATCTTAACTGACAATGAAACACTGTGAGCTCTGCATTTTCTGATAGCTTTGTTCGGAATGTGCCACCCAACGTCTCCTTTTCTTTCCAGATAACTGTTTCTCTATGCAGCTGTTTGCATTTGACATAATGGCTTCTGTCTGCTGATTAAAATGTGCATTCGACCACTTCATATTATCAACCTCATTAAAAAAATCGCGATGATATCAATAAGGAATAAAAGCATTGAAATCCTGGTGGGATGCTTTTAATTCACATTTGGTTCATGACTTGGCGTATTGTTTGCTACTTGCATGACATGTGAATGGACAGAGTCCGGTTGCACAGTTTTGTGCGCCAGTTTTGTTTATTTCTACAGAAAAATAAGCATCATAGAGCGAGAACATTCAGCACAGGAACAAGCCTTTCGGCCCACAACTGTCTGTGCCGAAACATAATGCCAAGATAAACAATCTTCATCTGCTTTCACATGGCCCATATCTCTTTATTCCTATGCTTTTCCAGAATAACTCTCTAGAGCACTTCACAACATTGCTTCATCCAAAACATTTTATAGCAACATTTCCCTGTCCTTGGAAGAGGACTGAGCTTGAAGTCATAGATTCATAGACGGGTGGCACCGGTGGCGTAGCAGTAGGGCTACTGCCGTACGAGCGCCAGAGACCTGGGAGGTTAGATCCTGACTATGGGTGCTTGACTGTACAGAGTTTGTACGTTCTCCTCCCCCACGCCGTGTCCTCCTTTGTTTCTTCCCTCGACAGCGGCATCCTCACTTCCACATGCCTGTCCTCGTCCGTCAGTCGGCGCCCCCCATCGACCACCGCACCGGACCTCTTCACTATCGCTGCGAGGTTCTCTCCGGATGCCTCCGTGCGCCGGACCACAGAGCCAGTTGCATAGCTCCTTTGACTCTCGGCATGTGGGCTCCACCTTCTGCCCAAACACGGGGACTACGGCCTTGACCGGCTCCGACTGCAGGGGCTCCGGCCTCGGTTACCCCGTGGCATGCGCACTTGGGGATACTTTGACAATCCATCATGTTTAGATTAAATAAATGTAAAAAAGCCTCTTTCATTTTGACAAAAATTAAAATTTAATAGAAAAATGTTTCCCTCAGTAATGCAAGGATACTATGAATAAAATTTCCTCCAGGGAGGAAACGTATAATGATGGGAAGCACTTGGGCGTTTGCATATGGGTCTGTTGCTGAAGTGGCGTTTGGCTCTAGTGATGGCACTGGCGTTTTTGCTTTTCAGATATATGGCTGTGGGACTTAAAGGAAGGTATTTTGCCTTTCATAGTCCAATTGCCCAATTTCTTTTTATTTCAGCATGTTTTCCTGCATATTTACACTTAGCATGTTAAAGGTCTGTCATGCCAGTTCAGTTATTACACTTCAGAGGTTCAGTTGCATTGTTACTCGGGGTCAATTGGTTCTGGACATTAAATTCTTAATAGCATCTACATTTATCGTATCTGCCTTCAGTTGCAGTTATTGCCATCCATGACTCTCAATAGTTCACCTTGGTAAAGCAAGAGAAACACCATCCACAAACTAAGGGGCAAACTGAAATTTAAAAATTGCAGATTCTTTTTGTTGGGATTATTCTTAATTTTATTATGCCCACCCGATTAGCAAATGGCAAGCCTATCCTATTTAGCTATTGGCCAGCGCTGTTGGAGAATTTATAGCATTTTTAACAGTCGTTTTTAGCTTTCCATGTACACCAATCCATTGCGATAGACTAGCTGCATGTTTTTTGAAGAGATTTCTAGCCACTTGAGGAAACTTTGACAAATCCATTATTTTACAAGATACTCTTCTTCTTGGGTGTCCATCATATATATTTCAAATGTTAGCCAGCTCTTGACACAGTGGTCAAGCTTCTCGGTTTCCACCGCTAGATCTTTTCAGGCAGGCATTTGTTCACCAAGAAGGTAGCATCTTGTAGGTGTGGCATGGATTGTATATAAATGTCTCCACATTCTGTGACTGATGCATCAGCATAGGCCCATTTTGCTCGTATTGGTCTTACATCAGCCCCCATCCCGGTAGAAGCACTATTTGAGGATACCAGGTCTTCAGTCTACTGTGAACTGGTGATAGTTGTTCCTTTGTTGGGATTGGCCATCTTTATTGGTGGTTTGCTTTTCATTGCATTTTCTTTTCCCACAAGGCTAGTCTGGTTGGTTGAAGACTGATGACATGTCATGGGGTGAATCCTGTTATGGTCATGAATAGTCGCCCAAGAGTCGTACCTTTCTCTGGTCACCGCAGGATTTTCAACGTTGAACATTTTCGGCGAACCTGCAGCGACTGTGACTTGTGTCAACAGTCGCCCAGAAAAAATCGCCGTAAGTGGCGATCAGGCCATTTACTCTATTGCACAAAACAAGAAAAAGGAGATAGGAAAACATAGAAAAATTCGAGCAGGAGTAGGCCATTCGGCCTCGAAAGCCCGCACCGCCATTAAATAGATCATGGCTGATAATCCAACTCAGTATTCCCGTTACCTGCCTTCTTCTCCATACCCCCTGATCCTCTACAGGCCACCAAGGGCCGCATCTACTCCCTCATAAGTTTAGCCAATGAACTTGCCTCTCATCTACCTTTGTGGCAGGAGAATTCCAGAGATTCACCACTTGGGTGTGAAAATGTTTATTCCCATCTCGGGTCCTAAAAGATTTACCCCTTATCCTTAAACTGTGACCCTTGTTCTGGATTCCCCAACATCGGGTACCAATCTTCCTGCATCTAGCCTGTCCAATTCTTAGAATTTTGTAAGTTTCTATAGATTCCCCCCTCAATCTTCATAAATTCTAGCGCGTTACAAGCCGAGTTCTATCCGTCTTTACTTTTTATGAAAGTCTGACTTCCCCAGGATCAAGTCTGTGTGAACCTTATCTGTACTCCCTCTATGGCAAGAATGTCTTTCCTCAGATTGGGGACCAAAACTGTACGTATTAACTCCAGTGTGGTCTCACCAAGACACTGTATAACTGCCAGTAGAACCTCCCTGCTCCTATATTCAAATCTTTTGCTATGAATGCTTAACATACATTTGCTTCTTCACTGCCTGCTGCACTGCATGCTACTTTCAATGACTGGTGTTCATGACACCAGGTCTCGGGTGCATCTCCCCTTTTCCTAATCGGCACATTCAGATAATAGTCTACTTTCCTGTTTTTGCCACCAATGTGTTAACCTCACATTTATCCACATTATACTGCATCTGCCATGCATTTGCCACTCACCCAGCCTATCCAAGTCAACCCTTGCAGCATGCCCTAGCCATCCTCCTCACAGCTAACACTTGCCCTCCGGCTTAGTGGTCATCCGCAAACCTTGGAGATGTTTGCATTCAATTCCCCTCATCAAATCATTAATATATATTGTAAATAGCTTGGGGTCCCAGCACTGAGCTTGCGGTTACCCCACTAGTCACTGACTGCATTTGAAAAGGACCCATTTACTCTACCCTTTTGCTTCTTGTCTGCCAGCTTAGTTCTCTATCCACTTCAATACTGAACCCCCAATACGTGTGCTTTTAAGTATGTATTACTAATCTCTTATGTGGGACCTTGTCGAAAGCCTTCTGAAAGTCCGATGTGACAACATCCACTGGTTCTCCCTTATCACTCGACTAGTTACATCCTCGAAAAAATGTATCAGATTTTTACCTTTCGTAAATCCATGATGACTTTGTGCAATGATTCACGACTTTTCCAAATGTGCTGCTAATCCCATCTTTAATAACTGACTCTAGCAGTTTCCCCACTACGAGATGTTAGACTAACTGGTCTGTAATTCCCTGTTTTCACTCTCCCTCCTTTTTAAAAAGTGGGATTACATTAGCTACCTCCATTCCTCAGGAATACTACAGAATCTAAAGAGTTTTGAAAATATTATCACTAATGCGTCCACTATTTCTGGGGCTTACTTCCTCAAGTTCTCTGGGATGACAACCTTATCTGGCCCTGGGGATTTATCGACCTTTAATCATTTAATTTTACCTAACACTGCTTTCCCGTGCTAAACCTGGATTTCAATCAGTTCCTCCATCTATTTGGACCCCCGGTCCCGTTATTTCCAGCATATTATTTATGTTTCCTTAGTGAAGACAGAACCCAAAATTAGTTATTTAATTGGTCTGCCTTATCCTTGTTCCCCATGATAATTCACCTAGTTTCTGGACTGCCAAGGAGGGACCTACATTTGTTTTAACTAATCTTTTTCTCTTCACATCTATAAAAACTTTGCAGTCACTTTTTATGTACCCTGTCAGTTTTCTTTTCATAATCTATTTTCCCTTTCCCTATTTAAAGCCCTTTGTCCTCCTTGCTGGTGGAATTGTGTCAGACTCGATAACAATCAGCACAGGGTGCACCTCAAGGCTGCATTGCTCAGCCCCCCTGCTGTACTCTCTCTATTACTCATGACCCTGCCATAGCTGGTCACAGTGGCAAAACTCCATCATTAAGTTCGCTGACGAAACCCACTGTTGTGGGGACATATCATGATGGGGATGAGTCGGAGTACAGAAGGAGATCGAGCAACTGGTCCATACGGTGGCCAGCACAATAACCTGGCCGCAACACCTGGCAAAACCAAGGAATGATTGTGGACTTTTGAAGGAGTAGGATGGGGGACCCACAGTCCGTTTATATCAATGGTTTTGAAAGGGTCAAGAGCTTCAAATTCCTGGGCACATCTTGAAATATCTTCCCTGGTCCAAGAACCACTAATGAATTTTCAAGAAAGCTCATCAACGCCTCTACTTCCTGAGAAGATTAGGTTTTCAAGAGAACCTCTCTCTAACTTCTACAGGTGGCACAGTAGAGAGCTTAATAGAGACAGTTACATCCGCAAACATGAGCGCCCTGGAGAGAAAGTTACAAAAAATTGGAAGCATGCCCTTTCCATCATCAGCTCTGACCTTCCTTACATCGGGGGGATTTAATACGCAGTCACTGCCTCAAAAAGGCTGGCAGTATCATCAAAGACCCACACCATCCTGGCCACACAATCATCTCCCTGCTACCTTAAGGTAGATGGTACAGGAGCCTGAAGATTCTGCAACGTCTTCTGGTTCAGGAATAGCTTATTTCCCCATAGCCATCAGGTATTAAACCTGGCTCAGACAAAACTCTGAACATAAATAGTAAGATTAAACGAGAACTTACCCGTTTGAGGGTACACAAAAAGCTGGAGAAACTCAGCGGGTGCGGAGCATCTAAGGTGATAGGCGAGTTTCGGGTTCGAGACCCCTTCTTCAGATGGTAGGGATCAGGGAAAAACGAGAGATATAGACGGTGATGTGGAGTGATAAGAACAATGAGTTTGAAAGATATGCAAAAAAAAGTTATCGGTGATAAAGGGAACAAGCCCCCTTTTTATTATTTTTGTTTTTTTTTTTTTTAAGCTGGTTTGTGGGTGTGGAAAATGAGAGCTGGTGCGACTGGGGTGGGGGAGGGAGGATAGGAGATAGAGGGAATGCCAGGGCCCGAGGGCTGAGGGAGAGGTGGGAAGGGGAGGAGACAGCAAGGGCTAACAGAATTGATGGAAAAATTCAATATTTCAAGCCAATGGATGCAGACTCCCAAAGCGGAATATGAGGTGCTGTTCTCCAGCTTGCGGGTTTGCTCACCTCTGGACGTGGAGGAGGCCCAGGACCGAGAGGGTCGGATGTGGATGGGAGTGGGAGATTGAAGTGTGATCCACGGGAGGTCGGGTTGGTTATTGCGGACCGAGCGGAGGTGTTCGGCGAAGCGATCGCCAGCTCCGCTTGGTCCTCACCGATATAGATCATCTGGCATCTGGAGCAACGGGATGCAAGTAGATGAGGTTGGAAGGAGGTGCAGGTGAACCTCAGTCGGACCTGGAAGGACGCTTTGGGTCCCTGAAAGGAGTGGAGGGGGGAGGTTGAAGGGGACAAGTGTTGCATTCTTGCGGTTTGAAGGGAAAAAGTTGTCCGGGGAAGGGAAGGGGTTCGAGTGGAGGGCGAGGGTAGGGAATGACAAGGGACGTGCGGATTGGGGAGGGATAGCGGTCTTTGCGGAAGGCCAGAACAGGGGGGGAGATGGGAAGATGTGGCGGGTGGAGGGGTTCACGTTGGAGGTGGCGAAATGGCGGAGGACTATATGTTGTATTTGCCGGGTGGTGGGGTGAAAGGTGAGGACCAGGGGGACTTCTTCCCTGTTTGCGAGAGGGCGATATGGGGAGCGAGGGCAGTGTTTGCGGGGTAGGAGGAGGACCCTGGTGCGAGCCTCATCAATAGTGGGGGGAGGGGAATCCCGTTCTCTGAAGAATGAGGCCATTTGTGATGACCTGGTGTGGAAACACCTCATCCTGGGAGCAGAATGCGGCGTAGACGGAGGAATTGGGAATAGGGGATGGAGTCCCTTACAGGAAAGCAGTGGTGGGAGGAAGAGTTAGTCCAGGTAGCTGTTGGGAGTAGTAGGTTTGTAGTGGATGTCGGTTCAGGAGTGTATCACCTGCAATAGGATGGTGAGTCAAGGAATGGGTAGGGAAGTGTCGGAAATGGTCAAGTGTATTTGAGTGTGGGCCGGGATGGAAGTTGTGGGGAAATGAATGAAGTCAGTCAGTTGTGTGTGGGTGCAGGAGTTGACACCAAAGCAGTCGACGATGTAACGGATGTAGAGGTCGGGGATGGGGGCCCTGGTATGCAGGCGAGAACAAGGATTGTTCGACATACCCAAAAAGGATGGGCAAAGGTTAGCTGGGGCCCATGCGTTGTGCCATAAGCTACGCCTTGTGTTTGGAGAGGGAAATGGGCAGGGAATAAAAGAGAAGTTATTGAGGGTGAGGGACAACTCTGCTAGGCGGAGGAGGGGTGTCAGTGGGGGGGGGAGGAGGGTATGGGTTGCTCCTCTGGTCGAGGAAGAACCGGAGGGCTTTGAGACCGTCCTGGTGGGGGATGGAGGTGTAGAGTGACTGGACGTCCACGTCTCCTCCCCTTCCCACCTCTCCCTCAGCCCTCGGGCCCTGGCATTCCCTCTATCTCTATCTCCCTCCCCCACCCCAGTCGCACCAGCTTCTCATTTTCACACCACAAACAGCTTACAATGGCTTGTTCCCTTTATCACCGATACTTTTTTGCATATTCTTTCACTCATTGATTTTCCCCCCCCCCCCCCCCCCCCCCCCACACACCATTAATTTCCTTATCTCTGCCACATCAGTCCTATATCTCTCGTTTCCCTGATCCCTGACCAGTCTGAAGAAGGGTCTCGACCCGAAACGTCGCCTATCTCCTTCGCTCCTTAGATGCTGCCGCACCCGCTGAGTTTCTCCAGCTTTTTGTGTACCCTCGATTCTCCAGCATCTGCAGTTCCTTCTTTAAAACTTACCCGTTTGAACTTTGATCTTTATTTTATGAGTCATCGAGTTGAGGGACTATGTGAAGTACCCCGTACAGCCGTTTGTGCGTCAATCTTCAAAGCATCGGTGTGAAATCACAGATATAGTGACCTGCAAGTATAATGGTAAGATAATAAAAGACTAGAACTACCAGATGAGATCAATGAGGGCTGGGAGAGGAGGGCACGTAGTCCCTCAACTTGACTCCTCATCAAATAAAGATCAAACTGGTAAGTTCTCGTTTATCTTAATATTTTACTTCGGAGTCACGTGAGTGACTACGTGTGAAGACTTCAAAGTTCCGTGATTTCATGCCGTGTGGAACGAGTATACACAACCACAGCTGCTTCATTGACAAATGAGGGGAAAACATTAATAATGCATTCAGTCATGACAGATGTAAAACATGCTGATGCTGTTTAAATGAAACAATAATATTTCCATCTCTCACCAGATGGAAAATATAACCAGAACTCAAAATAGAAATAACAAATACCCCTGGTTCAGCAAAGGGTCATTACAGATGTTTGGAGATTCGTTCATTGGACCTTGCTGCAGCCTTTAACGTTGCGACCCAACGGAAACATAAATACCTTTGCTGCTGATGTTGTAGCAGCCCTGGTGGATGAGTTCTGGAATCAGAAATCCATTCCTACATAACACAAAAACTCTGTTTTTATCATCTGGAATAGCCCGAAACCATAAGTTCTCCCAAATTTTTTGTTGTCTAAAACAACATTGCTAGTCCAAAACTCCAAGACTCTTGATGAAACTTGACATATTGTTGTATATTACGTGTGCTGACCTTATCAAAGGTCCCCTGGTATGCCTGTGACTTATTTGAGACCTGAGCCCCTTCTGATCTGCTCAAAGTATTGTAACATAAGTTATTTTATATTACATTTACAAACATTATCATCCTGTACTATCACAATTTATGTAGTAACTGAACCTGCTGCACTACCAGTGCCAGATGGATAACTATCCAATAAACCCCAGCCAAATTTAAGGATATAACTGCAGCCTCCTGGTGAAACAGGAAATACGTCGTCGTCGAACTTGGAAAGGGCGCGGGAGAAGATTTATGATGGATGTTGCCGGTACTCGAGGGGCCTGGCTACAGGGATAGGTTGGGGCAGGCTGGGGACTCTATTCCTTGGTGCACAGGAGGATGAGGGGCGATCTTATTAAGGTGTACAAAATCACCAGAGGAAAGAGTATCGGGGAGACACAATGAGTCTCTTGCTAGGGGAATCGATGGGACCAGGAGGGACGGGTTTAAGGTGATGAGAGAGGCGGGGGTGGGGAAATTTGGACTGGAATCTGAGGAGGCAACTTTTCCACACAGGTGTATGGAGGTGGGTGTTATGGAACGAGCTGCGGAGGAGGTAGTTGAGTGAGACTATCACAACACTTGGAAAGGTACATGGATAGGACAGGTTTGGAGGGATATGGGCCAAATGTGGGCAGCAGGTGGGACTAAGTGTAGATGGGGCATGTGGCCTGTGTGGCAAGGTGGGCCAAAGGGCCTGTTTCCACACTGTGTCCTGTCTCTCTGTCTGTCTCTCATGTCGTCTGTCTCTCTCTTTCTCTGTCGCTCTCTCTCTTTTTCTCGAGTCTTGTCTAGTCTCGCTGTTTCTCTCTCTCGCTCTCTGCTAGAGGAATTTTGGGCGAATGTTAGACCCGATTCAGACGCAATGCCAACTGCGGGCTGGCAGGGGGGAATGGGCCGAAGGGCCTGTTTCGGGCGCTCTGGGCTCCCCGCATCCACGCCGTTGTCCGCAAGGTCGGCTTGTGAGATTGGGGGGGGGGGGGGGGGGGGGTGGGGGGTGTTGTTTGGGCAAATGGTTGGAAATGAAATCAGAAATCGCCCTGAGCAGCTGTATAGGGGGTCTGCACGTAAGGTAAATGTGTGTCATAGGGCTTGGACGCACGGGAGCCGCTTCAATCCATCTGGAGGACATACGTATTCCTCCTGTATAGTTATTAAAACAAGAGGACGCGTAACTTTCCTACTGTTAAAAAGACCGCCAAATGTTTGGATTTTTGGCGCTGCAGAAAATTGAGGGGGAAGTCGGGTGTAAGTGTGTGAGAACATGTACCCATTCTTCAAGATTTCCAAAAAGGATTCGAAATGAAGGTGAAAGAGAAGCGAGGGAGCTGAAGGGGCAACAACAGCTAAAGTGCTTGCTGAAACCATTGCGTGCAGATATCGGAAATTGAATATATTGGGAAATATATGTTAGCTCAGCATTTCTCTACAGTAATTGTGTTGTTTGCTTGATCCCTTTGGAAGCTAAAAAGTCTCATGAAGTAATAAATTGGCTGTAAATTTTGCTTCAGAGGACGTTTTTCTTTTTGTTGTAAAACCCACTGAGAACCATGGGCGATTTTAAATTTTTACAGCCAGATTTACCACTCTGAGAAAATTTTTAGATGCCAATGGAATCGAGAAAAAACACAAAAATGCCTTCGTTGTTGAATGCAGAGAGCAAACGGCCAAATGTGGCAAACCGCACTGGCTGTTGTTGGTACCCTTCAGCTTCGTTTCTCTCGACCGTCAGTTCTCCTCACTTCTGGCAATTCTGAAGTAGGTTAAATGTCACGCTTATCCCGATTTCTTATAATTATTTACTGCGCAAAAATAAAACGATTTCGGCGGGCGGGGTCTAACGGGCCCGCTAGATGGAATACAATTGGTCAGTGTTCACTGCAGCTAATTGCTTGTACTCCACTTGGCGTAGCGTAGCAACAGTAGGGTTCATGGGTCGTGACCCACTGCGTGTGGAAACCTCCCTATAAGTCGTGTATATTGGGTGAATTATAAAATGCGGAGACTTCGGCCTGCCAGCGGCCTGTGCATGTTTCCCCCTGCTGCATTAAAGGAAGGCATGCATCACTGGCTGCATGGCTGACTCTCCCGCTGCATGGCGGCGCTTCATCTTTAATCTGCTTTTTAATGCAGCTGGATTCCCGACCACTTCGGGGTTGGGTGGTGCTTTCGTGTCCACAAAAGGCGGCTTCCGGTAGGGGGCGCTTTGGGCGGCGCACGACGCTGGCAAAAGCGGAGACGGCGGTAGGTTTCAGCTGTCCGGGTGGAGGGCGTAACGCTGTAATGTTGGTTCACAGGTGTTTTCTGTTGTTTTTTGGGTAGCATGAGGGTGGGATGGTGAGGAAAAAGGACGGGGGGGGAGGTGAAGAGAGGTTAGGGAGGAGGAGGACCCGTTTGGCAGAGTTTTGAGGAAGTTTGAGAAACATTTTGGGATGAGATTGAGAGAGGAGAGAGAGGAATTTGAGGAGTTTTGAGGAAATGCCCAATGTTCGGACTTCCTTTCATCTTTCCCTCCTCGCTCCTTCCCCACCTTCCCCCTCTGGGTGTGGTGTGTGGAGAGAGAGAGGGTGGGAGAGAAGGAGGGAGAGAGAGAGGGAGGGAGTGAGAGGATGTGGGAGGGAGGAGAGAGGGATGAGGGATGGAAGGAAGGAGGGAGAGGGGGAGGAGAGAGAGGGATGTGGGAAGGTGAGAAGGAGGAGAGAGGGGGAGGGTCAGAGTGAGAGAGAGGGAATGAGGGTTGATGAGAGATGCAGGAGGTGAGGAGAGAGGGAGGAGAGAGGGACGAGGAGAGAGAGAAGATTCACCTCTCCCTCCCTCTCTGGTGTCCACGATGGCGAGCGGTAGGTTGCCGCCTCACTGCGCTCAGAGACACCGGTTCCATCCCCACTGGTTGCTGTCTGTGGAGGAGTTTGCACGTTCTCTCCAGTGACCTGCGTTGGGATTTATCCGGGAGCTCGGATTCCTCCCACAGCACGCAAAAGATGTGCGGGGTTTTAGGTTAATTGGCTCTTTCTGGGGTAAAGATTGTAAATTGTCCCCCAGTGTGTATGTTTGTAGGATGGTGGTTAGTGTGCGGGGATCGTGATTGGCACGGATCGGTGGGCTGAAGGGCCTGTATCATGTTGTATTCTAACTAGAGGATTTCAGTACAGGAGTAAAGAGGTTCTTCTGCTGTTGTAAAGGGCTTGAGTGAGACCACTTGGAGTATTGGTTACAGTTTTGTTAATTTGAGGAAGGACACATCCTTGTGATTTGTGGCAAGTGCAGCGTAGGTCCGAGATTGATCCTGTGGATGGCGGGGGGACTGTCATATGAGGAAAGATTGAAAAGACTAGCTTGTATTCACTGGAGTTTAGAAGGATGAGGGGGATTCTTATAGAAACATTTAAAATTATAAACAGGGTTCACCCCAAAAGGATTCGGAGAAAAATCAGCGGGTGCAGCAGCATCTAAGGAGCGAAGGAGAGAGGCGACGTTTCGGGTCAGTCGAGACCCTTCTTCCAGCCTTTTGTGTACCCTCGTTTCTCTCGCATCTTGCAGTTCCTGCTTTAAAAATTATAAGGATGGCAAAGCTAGATGCAGGAAAAAATGTTCCCAATGTGGGCCGTGAGTCGAGAACCAGGGGCCACAGTCTTAGATAAAGGGGAGGTCATTTTAAGAATGAGGGGAGGAAAACTTTTCACCAGAGGTTGTGTATTGTGGAATTCCCTGCCACAGAGGGCAGTGGAAGGCCAAGTCATGGATGGATTTTAGAGAGAGTGGGATATAAAGGCTCTAGGGGCTAGTGGAAGTCAAGGGATATGCGGGAAGGCAGCATGGGTTGATTGATTGGGACGATCGCGTGAATCACATTGAATGGCGGTGCTGGCTCGAAGGGCGAATGGCATCCTCCTGCTGCACCTATTTTTATGTTTCTAAAATTAAGTCGCCCTAAACTACCCAAGGGATGTGCATGAGAAAGTTATAGAATTAAGAGAAAGAGAGAAAAAAGAAAGTGCACCTCGTCCCCCCACACACACTCCCCCCCACCCCCGCCTTCAGACCAACCAGCATCGGATTTTAAATTTAAATTTGTGTTTCACCCATACTTTGTTGTTAGAAATTCGGTAAAGGGATCCATGGTCTTGGTTTGTGTTGCAGTTTTGGTCCCTAATTTGAGGAAGGACATTCTTGCTATTGAGGAAGCCTGGATTAGGTCTACAGGTTAATTCACGGGATGATGGCGGGACTGTCATATGCTGAGAGAATGGAGTTGGACTGGCTTGTACCTTGGAGTTTAGAAGGATGAGGGGTTCTTATTTGTAACTCATATAACTGATTATTAAGGGCTTGGACCACGTTAGAGGGGCCCCCCGGAAAACCTGTTCCCCGATGTTGGGGGAGTCCAGAACAGGGGCCACAGTTTAAGAATAAGGGGTAAGCCATTTAGAACGAGGATGAGGAAACACTTTTTCCACAGAGAGTGGTGAGGTCCGGGGATTATTCTCTGCTCAGAGGTGCGGTGGAGGACGGTTGTGGATGATTTCAAGAGAGAGCTAGATAGGGGGTTCTTATAAATTGCGGAGTCTGGGGATATGGGGAGAAGGAAGGAACGGAGGTTACTGATGGGGGATGAATCAGCCATGATCACATTGAATGGCCTGTGCTGGCTCGAAGAGGCCGTTGGCCTACTCCTGCACCTATTGTCTATTGTACTTAAGAAATTGAGCTGGTTTTTCCGCCAAGACAAGCATAGTTTTCCAAATGTTGTGTCTCGGACATGTTCTGTGAGTTTAGAAAGTTCTGGGATTTTATAGTACTTTGTACAGGAGAGGAGGAGGTGAGATGAATTTGAAACCCTCACCTGTGACCTAAGATCTATGGTCTACGTCATCCTATCGTTGTACGATTTCAAATGAGCGTCGGGAGCAGAAAAGCAGTGTAAAACATCTCTCTATTCAATCTCTTTCTCCATCTCTCCCTCCCTATCTCCCCTCCCTCAGGTTTTCGAGGCAGAAACAGTATGAGCTTCCTTCAGCGTGGCCAAAGGATTATCTGGAGGCCTCCCCCCCCTCACGCCAGGGTCATTCCTACACCAGAGAAACGGAAACGCCGCACGTGCATTGCCGTCATGACTGACGAGACCCACCTGTGGCCCCTCCATACACACAGCTTCTCCTGGTAATCATTCTAGCAGCAGAATTAGGACATTCGGACCCATTCGAGTCCTCTCCACCATTTCAATCGTGGTGATCTATCTCTCCATCCTAACCCATTATACCGGCCTTTCTCCATTAACCATGCCACCCGCTGCTAATCAACAATTATCAATCTTCCTTAAATATTCCACTGACTTGGGTGCCTCCACCGCCATCTGTGGAAAACGAAACCACGTCTCAACCACGCTTAAAGTAATCCTCCTCATCTCCTTCCTAAAGGAACGTCATTTAATTTGAGGCTGTGCCCTCTGGTCCTGACTCTCCCATCAGTGGAAACATCCTCTCCACAAACCTATTATCCAAGCCTTTAACTATTCACTCTCTTCCCCTTCCCTCTCTCCCAGCACGGAAAAACTAGGCCCTTAGGCCAATCTTACCTACACCGACCAAACATGCCCCTTCTACACTAGTCCACCCCGCCAACATGCCCCATCTATACTGGTCCTACCCCGATCATCATGCCCCTTCTACATAGTCCCCACCCCGACCAACATGCCCCATCTACCCGTCACACCACGACCAACATGCCCATGTACACTAGTACCACCCAACCAACATAGCCATCTACACTAGGTCCACCCGACCAACATGACCCATCTAACTAGTCCACCCCGACCAACATGCCCCATCGTACACTAGTACAGCCCGACACAACATGCCCTCATCTAACTAGTCACAGCCCGACCCACATGCCCATTCTACACTAGTCACAGCCCGCCAAACCTGCCCATATTCATGTAGTCCCACCCCCTAACCAACATGCCCCATCTACACCCAGTCCCACCCCGACACCAACATGCCCCATCTACACTAATTAAGTCACAGCCCCGACCAACATGCCCCATTATAATAGTCATATCTGCTGCTTGAATTTCGGCCTCCAAATGCCTCCTAACTTGAGCCCAACTCCCCTCCCCTCACACCCTCCCGGGACTGTTCCAGTGATGTGATAGTCCCCAGCCTCAACTAGACCTCCTTTGGCCAGCTTCGTTCATACACCACCACCCTCTGTGTGAAAAGTTCTCTGATAAACGCACCGCATGACTTGCAATAACCTACGTGATAAGAGAGAGAGAGAGAGGGGTAGGGATGAGAGGAAGGAGAGGAGAGGTGAGAGAGAGAGGAGAGTGAGAGGGAGAGAGAGAGTAGGAATAGAGAGAGAGGGAGAAAGGGGGGAGGAGGGGGGGAAAGAGGCCCACTCCACAGAACAATAAAATAAACGGGCTTGGCGTGCGGGGGGGGGGGGGGACTTAATCGCGTTGAGGTCCGACCCCGAGCTCCATCACATCACCGTGAAGGCATGAACTTGGCCCCAAACCTCCGCTAACCCGATCCGCAGCCCGGAGGGTGGTCGTGGGAGTGTGAGGGCTGTCCTGTGCGATGTTCACCTTCGTCCGCTTTACTGGTGCTTGATTTCAGATTGTCCAGTCACCTATGGCTTGTGTGGGAAAAATGAACCCACATCACGTCTCCCCATATTCTCTCTCTCTCTCTTCTCTCTTCTCTCTTGTCTCTGTCTATGTCTCTGTCTCTGGTCTCTGTCTCTGTCCCGGTTCTGTCTCTGTCTCTCTCTCTCACTCGCTCTCTCTACCCCCTTCTCTCTCTCTCCCTTCTCTCTCTCTCCCCTGCTTCTCTTCCCTTTTCTCTCCCCTCTTCTTCTCACCACTTTATCTTCTCTCCTTCCTCCCTCTTACCCTTCCTCTCTCCTACCCTCCCTCTCTAGCCCTTTCTCCTCTTCTCCTCCTGCCCCCTTCTACCTTCCCCCTCTGCTCTTAACCTCCTCTCTCCCCCCCAATCTCCCTTCTTCTCTCTCCCTCTCCTTCTCTTCTCTCTGTTCTCTTCTCCCCTTCTCTCCTCCTCCGTCTTCCACGCCGCGGGAGCGTCCACAGTCACTGACCGCGTTCCACGACGGCGCCTTCGGACACCAACCCCACACCAGGGTGATTCCCCACTCCCTGTGGAGACGATGGCAGAGAGAAGGGGGGGTGGAGAGAAGGGAAGAGAGAGGAGAAGAGGAGGAGATAGTAGGAGAGAGAGAGAGGAGAAGAGGAGAGAAGAGGAAGTGGGGGCACAAGCACACAAGGATTATATTTTGGGTCAAGACCGTTCATTCCGTAACATTATCATGATGTGACATGATAGACATTCCTTGAATGTTTACCAAAACCATCGTGAGCTACTTTGTGATGGTGCTTGCCCCTCGCCTATAGGACGTTCTCTGCTGCCTTGGGTGCATGCAAGCAGGACACAGCTTTGGGACATGGGGGTTGATGAAGGCTGTTGCGTTGTCCAACCTGGTTTTAAAACCTAGATGCTGAGGATGTGGCAGGGGATGTTTCCAATAGTGGGTCGAGTCTAGGACCAGTGGCCACGCCTCAGAATTAAAAAGTCATTCCTTTAGGAAGGAGTTGTTGCAGGAATTTCTTTAGTCAGAGGGAGGTGAATTACTGTGAATCATGGCCACAGTCAGCTTTGGAGGTCAAGTAAATGGACATTTTTCGCAGGAGGAGATTGATAGATTCTTGTTTGATACGGGTGTCAGAGGTATTGGGGGAAAGGCAGGAAGAATGGGTTGAGAGGATAAGATAGATAGAGTCATAGAGTGTTACAGTGTGGAAACAGGCCCATCGGCCCAAAATGTACCTTCTACAACTAGTCCTACCAACCTGCCCCACGTTTGATCATATTCCTCCAAAGCCTGTCCTTTATGTGTACCGTTAACTGTTTTCTTAAATGTTGCGATAGTCCTGCCTCAACCTTCTCCTCGGGCAGCTTGTTACATGCACTGACGACCCTTATGTGTGAAAAACAATACCCTCGATTCCTATTTTTTGCCCTTCACCTCTAAATTATGTACTATGCTCTCGATTCATATACTCTGGGCAAAAAAGATCAACCATATCTATTCAAATCATGATTTTATACACCTCTATTAGATTATCCCTCTCTCCTGTGCTCCATGAAATGAGTCCCAGCCTTCTCAACTCTCCTATAGCTCTGGCCCTCTAGTCATGGAACATCCTTCACTGTATCCTTTCAGTTGTTGGACATCTTTCCTATAACTTGGAGCCCTGAAACTGATTTACAAATACTCGAATGCGGCATCTCACCAACTTCTTATGCACTGCAACATGATCTACCACCTTATTCTCAGCCTGACCTCTGGTTATGCAGCACTGGTGAAACGTCACAGAACAGGGCAGATTAGCAAATTTGGATGGTGCTCAGGAGGAGGCCATTCGGCCTTCGAGCTAGCCACCGCCATTCATTGTGATCATGGCTGATCGTCCGCTATCGAATAACCCGTTGGACCTGCCTTCTCCCCATATCCCTTGATTCACTAGGGCCCCTAGAGCTCTATCTAATTCTCTCTGAAATCCATACAGTGATTTGGCCCTCCACTGCCCTCTGGTGGTAGGGATTCCATAATTCACAACGCTACTGCCCCCCCGGGTACAAAATGTTTTATTGTTAGATTTGTTGGCCTCTGGGTCTCGGACTCACCCAGCATTGGTGAATATTTATCCTGGATCTTAGCTTGTTCAGTCCTTTTATAATTTTAGATTGTTTCTATAAGTTCTCCCTCATCCTTCAAACTCCAGTGAATACAAGCCAGCGTTTTCAATCTTTCTCATATGACAGTCCCTCCATCCCAAGGGATAATCTCGTGAAAACTACGTTCCACTGCCTCAATCACAAGCTGGTCTTCCTCTAAGTAGGAGACTAAATATGGTACACAATTACTGCCAGATGTGGTCTCGCCAGAGACATATACACTGCAGAATAACCTTCTTACTCTGTACTGAAATCCTCTTGTTATGAAGGCCAAACATTCCATTAGCTTTCTTCACTGCCTGCTGAACCTGCATCTAACGCCAACTTTCAGTGATGGTGTACATAAAGGGACATCCAGGTTCGCTGTAGCTCCCACTTACCTACCTAAACCCCATTGAGCTAATAATCTGGCCCCTCTTATTTTTGCCTCCAATTGTGGGTAACTCACATTTATCTTATTATATTGCCTCTGCACGCACTGCACTCACTCAACCTGTCCAGGTCCCCCTGCAACATCCTATCATCCTATACACAGTTCAACTGCCACCCTGCTTTGTGTCGTTCCGACAAACTGCAAATGGTTGCCTCTAATTCCCTCTTCCAATTCTTAATAAATATGGTAAAAGTTGCAGGCACCAACACCAAGCCTGTGCGGGCCACTCCCATCGCACTGCCTTGCATTCTGAAAAAGGACCCGTTCACTCTACTCTTTGTCAACCAAATTTCTATTTTTTACCATGTCAAACACCCTACCCCCCCCCAATACATGTGCTCTAATTTAGTCACCAGTTCCGTCTGCGGGACCTTATCGAGAGAAAGGCTTTCTGAAATTTAGATACACTAGATCCACGGGCACCCCTTCTTCCATTTACTTGACACATCTCAAAAAATTCCAGAAGATTAGTTCCAAGCTCGCAGATCCCCCCCCTTTCTATAAAATCCATTGTGATTGGACTAATCTTTTTATGCTATTCTTTAAATGCTCCATTAGTATCTTTTTAATAATTGACTCCAGCATCTTTCCCACCAGCTAAGTCAGGCTAACTGGTTTAATTCCCCGGTTTTCTTCTCTCGCTTCTTTTTTTGAAAAGTGGGATAACATTAACAACTATCACTCCAATCCACAGGAACTGACCCTGAATCGATTGAAACATTGGAAAAGGATCACAATGCGTTGCACTATTTCTAGAGCCACTCAAATGAGGACCCCTGGGAGCAGACCATGAGGCTCCGGTGATTTATCATCTTTCTGTGTACCATGTAGCCTACCAATACTATTTCTCACTGATGAACATTCTTACAGTTCGTTGGGGAAGGGCCTGTTTCTGCACTGTATCTCTTACTAAACTTGTGTGTGAACGGGCGATGTGGTCGGCACGGGACTCAGTGGAGGAAGGGTCTATTTACGCTCTGTTGGGGGCATGTTGGTCTGGGGGTTTGGGACTAGGTGTAGATGGGGAATGTTGGTCGGGGTGGGTTAGTGTAGACGGGGCATGTTGGTGGGTATCGGGGTGGGACGAGTGGTAGACGGGGGCATGTTGGTCCGGTGGTGGGACTAGTGTTGACGGGGGCAGGTTGGTCGGGGTAGGGACTAGTGTAGATGGGACATGATGGTCGGGTGGGACTAGTGTAGATGGGGCATGTTGGTCGGGGTGGGCCTAGTGTAGATGGGGCATGTTGAGTCGGGGGGGAATAGTGTAGATGGGGCATGTTGGTCGGGGTGGGACTAGTGTAGATGGGACTGGTTGGTCGGGGGGGGATAGTGTAGATGGACATGTTGGTGGGGTGGGATAGTGTAGACGGGGGCATGTTGGTCGGGCGTGCGGCAAGTTGGGCCAAGGGCCTTTTTCCGCGTGGATCTTCTCTTGGACTCTGACTCGCTCTCGCCTCACTCCCCCTCTTCCAGACTCTCTACTTTCTTCTTTCTTTCTCTGCTCTCTCTCTTTCTTCCTTGTCATTACTTTTTCTCTCTTTACTTCTCTTTCTCTCTGTCTCTTTTTCTTTCTTTCTTGCTGTTTCTCTTATTCCTTGTCTCCTCTCGATCCCTCTCACTGTCAACAGGCGGCTGATTGGACGGTCAGACTGCGACCTATAGGAGCAGGGGTGAGGCGGGCGGGAGCGACGTTCTGTGGAGCCATGGGACGTCACGAGCAGAGGGTGAGGGGGCGGGACCAGCAGCCACTGAGGCGGACCGTCGGCTTTGACAATGAAAATGGATCACGGGGCGGGACAATGTCGGCTTTGCACCAATTGAGAGGGAGCAGGGGCGGGACAATGGTCGGCTTTGACCAATGACAGGGAGAAGGCGGGGTAATGTCGGGCTTTGACCAATGAGAGGCGCAAAGGGGGCGGAAAACAACGACTCGGAAGACTGACCTATGAGTGAAGGAACCGGTGGGGCGGGAACAATAGCGGCGGTCGTTACCTACTTCATCTACCCAATATTTTTATCTTTATCATATATTTTCTTTCCTCCTACATCAATTACCCAAATTCCTACTATCATATGTGTTCTGTTTCTAATTTCCTTAATAGACTTCATAACTCTC
>JAVHYY010000658.1:0-59594 GCA_035221665.1 Okamejei kenojei
TCATGAGAGAATAGTTTTGAAGAGGGCACGGTGTTCCGGGTTGGTGCTCAGCTGGTCATTTCGGAAGGGGAGATGGGTAGTGCTGTAACAGTGAGTAGATGGGGATTCGTGCTAGCTACTGCTGAAGTTGCTGTTGTGCTCGACTTGGTTGTTGTAGTTCGCCTGATAGATCAGTCTACCAGGGCTCAACACGGGAGGTAGACATCTTGAGCCCCACTTGAGCTCTCAGTCATTCATGCTCTGGTGGCCTCGGCAGCTCGGAACTCAGCCTGGCAGGCTGGCAGCTCAGTACTCAGGCCTGGCGGGCATGGCAGCTCAGTCATCAGGTCCTGGCGGGCTGGCAGCTCAGAAGTGCCAGATATTCTGCTGCACTGAAAACAGGTGGGACAGAGTCTCTGAAAGAGAGAAGGGGGAAGAGGGTGGAAATCATATTTTAGATATTTTCATCTATTTTTACAGATCACAGCTATGAAGGGAGAAAGCCTATCCTTGTGTGGATCTCTGGAGTGCTAGTATGAGTGTTGAGGGGTGAAGGGATCTGGTTTCCAGTAGGGCTTAGTATGGACATGGTGGACTGAATTGATTCTTGGATTGCAGTTCAGTCGAAGTGTGACATGCTGGACAGGCACCTTCAGTCACTTAGTGCAGGTTGTGGTGGCAGTTCAAACACTCAGTTTACCTACTCCTACCTTCGCCCCCAACTCTGCTTCCTTGCATTCCCTCCCCCTATGCATTCAGACCATCTGCCCACAACCACCCCCCATGACTCTTCGTCAGGGGGGACTCTCCGACAGCGCTGCTATTCCTGCCTTATTAGGTACCCATTGTGATGAGAACACGCAGGCTATGGCAAGTGGAAAAAAGGATTTATTAAAAGTTTAAAATGAGAAGAGTCTTAAACATTGCAAATCTAACCTCACGCGCAGAAGACAATTCAACCTCCTCAGCACTCCAAGCACTCCACAGACACACACACACACACACACCACAACACCACACCACCACACACACACACACACACACAGGCACCACATGCACCACCACAGGCACCACACACACACAACTCCAACCACACACACACACACACACACACACACCCACACACACACACGCAAAAACACACAGGACACACACACACACCACACAGACACACAGACACATAGAAACGCACACACACACCAAAACGTCACAGAACAACACACACAGAAACACACACACCACACACACACACACAGACACACACACACACACACACACACACACACACACAAAACACACACACACACACACACACCACACACAGAAGACACACACACACCCACACAACAGAAACACACACAACACACACAAACACGAGGACCACACACACACACACAAACACACAGACACACACACACTCAGAAACACACACAACACACCCCCCAACACACACACACACCCCAACCAACACGACACACACACACACACACACACACAACACACACACGACACAACACACCACACACACACACACACACAGGCACACACACACAACTACACACTCACACACACACACACACACTAAACACACAGACACACACACACACAAAAGACACACAGACACATAGAAACCACCACCACACACACAGAAAACAACACACACACACACACACAACAGACACCGCTCCACCACACCACACCCACACACACAACACCACACAGGAACACCACACACAACACAAACACACACACACAACACAGACACACACACACACACACACACACACACCAGAAACACACACACAACACAAACACACAGACACACACACAGAAAACACCACACACACACACACACACACACACACACACCCCAACACACACCACACACACCCAACACACAGACACACACAGACACAACACACACACACACACCCACACATCCAACACCACACACACACACACCACACACACACCACACACAAGCACACACGCACACAAAACACACACACACAGACGGACATCACACACAGCACCAATACTAAAATGGTTACGTGGTACGCATACTGAATCCTGTTACTAACCATATATCTTTGTATAGTAATTTAAAATAAGAACACAGGTCGTTTGGTAGTGTCTAAACCAAATGTTTCCAGCCTTTGAAGTTTTTTTGTTAAATTGAAACATCCTTGAGCTGCTGCTACTGGCAAAAAATCGTGCTTTAAATAACTTTCAACAAACACACAACATACCAGTGGATGCAAACGTATTTCATACCCCTTATACTTTTCCCAACACTTTTGTCACGTTACAACACAAACATAAATGTAATTTATTGGCGTATTGAATGTGATAGACCACCACAAAGTGGTGCATAATTGTGAAGTGGACGGAAAAATGATCATTGATTATATGGACCATTCTAACACATGATATGCTTTGATCCAAACATTCCATCTGTATCTTTCGGCTGTATGTTTAGGGTTGTTGTCCTGTGGAAGGTGATCCTCCACCACCAGTCTCATGTCTTTTGCCGGACTCTAACACGGTTTTCTTACAGATTGCACTGTATCTTTGCACCATCCATCATTCCCATCAACTCGACCAGCTTCCCTGTTCCTGCTGAAGAAAAACATCCCAAACGCATGTTGCTGCCCACCACCATGTTTCAAAGTGGGGTTGGTGTGTTGAGGGTGATGTGCAGTGTGAGTTTTCCACCAATCATAACGTTGTCAATTTATGCCAAAAACTTCAAATAATTTTTGGTCTCATCAGACTCTAGAGCACCTTCATCAACAATGTTTGCTGTGTCCCCCACATGGCTTGTGGCATAACTGCAAAACGGGACTTCTCTTAATGGCTTTGTTTCAACTATGGCTTTCTCTTGACCTTTTCCATTAAAGACCCGATTTGTGGAGAGCACGACTATAATAGTTGTTCATGTGGGACAGAAATCTCCCACATGAAGCTGTGGATCTCTGCAGCCCTCCAGAGGTACCAATGATAGGGCTCTTGGTTACTTCTCTTGATCAATGCTCTCACCTGCCTGGCTGTGAGTTTAGGTGGACGGCCATGTCTTGGTAGGTTTGCAGTTGTGCCCATTACTCTTTCCATTTTCGGATGGAGATGTTGGATTGAACAATGCTCCGTGAGATGTTCATAAGCTTGGGATATATTTTATAACCTAACCCTGCTTTTAAACCTCTCAAACTTTATCCCTGACCTGTCTGGTGTGCTCCTTGGGCTTCCATGAATGACCAAGGAACATTGTTTTGTTCACTATTGTTCTCTAAAAAACTTGAGGCCCTTCATCAGAACAGCTGTATTTATACTGAGATTAGATTTCACACAAGTTGACTTCTAATAGTAATTAGGTGACTTTCTGAAGGCAATTGTTTTGCACTGGATTTTATTTTCGTCGGGTATCAGGAGTATAGGGGGCTGGAATACTTTTGAACGCCAACTTCTCAGTTTTTTATTTGTGAACAGATTTGAAAAACATGTATCGATTTTCCTCCACTTCACATTATGCGCCACTTTGTGTTGGTCTCATCACATTAAAATTCCTAATAAAATACATTTACGTTTGTGTTTGTAATGTGACACATGTGGAAAAAGTTCAAGGGGTATGAACATACTTTTGCAAAGCCATGTATGTATGGAGTGAGCTCTCTTGAATTACTCAAACGTTCAGGGCGTCGTCTCACCTTTGGCCTTCCGCACTGAGCGCAACCTCTGAAACTCACCGGAAATGATGCATCAGCACCATCTCTCCAGACTGATCGAAATTCACTGAACGAGCGGCAATTTGCATTAAACACAGTCTGATCTTTATAAAACGTTTATTCACGGCAATTCCTTCAAAACAACGCGCTTGCACAGCAAAGGCTACTTTTAAAAACGCAAACCACATTTAAAAGCAAAACATTTTTAAATATAGCGCACCGTTTTAGCAGGCACAGTCAAAGGCAAATTTTTAATTAGCGGCATCAGTCAAACAGGCAAACTTTTCAATTAGCGCACAGTCAAAGGCAAACTTTTCACAATTAGCGGCACAGTCAAAAGGCACACTTTTCAATTAAACGGCACAGTAACAGGCAAACTTTTCAATGTGTATGTGGATGGAGAGAAGAGAGTGCGGTGTGAGAGACAGCAAGTGAGAGGAGGGTGGTGTGAGAGAGGGGAGTGTTTGTGAGAGAGAGGGGAGTGTGTTGGAAATGACGAGAAAACAGGGAGCGTATGTGTGAGAGAGAGCACGAGATAGGAGTGTGTGTGCGATGAGAGGGGAGAGTTTGTGTGTGTGTGTGTGTGTGTGTGTGTGTGTGGGTGTGTGTGTGTCGTGTGGTGTGTGAGGGATATTGAGTCAGAGAGCTTGATGAGAGTGTGTGCATGGTAAGCGGAAGAGGTTTGTGTGAGAGACAGCAAGAGTGGGGTGGTGTGTCAGAGGAGTTAGTGGTTGAGAGAGATGAGGGACAGTGTGATCGAGGGATGTGTTGGGAGAGGGACAGAGGAGACGTGGGAGGGGAGGAAGCTATTTATTTCTGCCTGGGAGTGGCACTGGAGGGACCAAGGGTGCCGATCGGACGTGTGAGGAGACAGGGAAGTGAGAGCGAGGGGGTTGTGTGAGAGAGAGGAGGGGGGCACGAGAGAGGGTGGGCATGGATTGAGAATTTGTTTATGAGTGGGGGGGAAGTGTGGGGATGAGGGGAGGGAGAGGTAATGTATCGTGCATGTGTACGTTTAGAAGGACATTGGTCAGGTAGCATTTGGAGTATTGCATACAGTTTCTGGTCATCCATTACACGAATGATGTGACAGGCTTTGGGATGGTGAGATATGGTTAGTCAGGAATGGTTAAAAAAAGGAACATGCGATGCGTTTTTAAAAATAAGGACACAAAATGCTGGAGTAACACTTGGGGGACAGCAGCATCTCTGGGAGATGGAGTGGGTGATCTGAAGAAATGAACCGAAACGTGTACACTATTCCTTCAGTGTCTATCCACGCGGCAGGAGGACGCGGGGAAAGGCCTTGCACACGAGGAGGCAGGTGAAGGGCAGTGGCGGTTTGGGCTCACCAGTGCTCCAGCAGTGTGGTCAGGCGGGTGAAGCCTTACCCACAGCATGGGCAGGGGAAGGACGCTCACCATGTGGCGTACGCAGGGTGTGCTCCACAGGCAGGAATTGTGGTGTGAATAAACTTTGCCACACTCAGCACACACAAAGTGTCTCTCTCCGGTGTGCAATCTCTGGTCCTCCCCAGCCCCCATTGCTGTATTGTCCACAGTGGGAGAAGATCAGCTGCTCGCCGGCGTGGGTCCGCGGTGCAGCCGCAACCCCACCGGAAGCTGTCAAACTCCTCACCGCAGTACGGGGCAGACGTAGGGCTGGCCCACTGCTGTGCACGCGCTGTGAGACAGGGTGGGAGGCATGGTTTAAAGCGCTCTCCACACACAGGCTGGGGACGGGTCAGTCGCGGCGAGTACCGCTGGTGCACCAGCAGGCTGCTGGACTGTTTGAGCCCTTGCCGCACTGTGCGCAGGTGTAGAGGTCGCTCGCCGGCATTGTGGGACGCAGCTGGGCGTCACCAGGTTGGCTGGACTCTGTGAATTCCTTTGCCGCACTGGGCACAGGTGAAAGGTCGCTCCAGTGTTGGGTTGCGCTTGATGTGACCGCAGGGTGCTGGAATGGGTGAAAGCTCTTCGCCGCACTGGGCTCAGGTGAAAGGGGCGCACTTCCCACTCTGTGGTGCGCTGGAGGGACAGCAGGGTGCATGGAATAGGTGAAAGCTCTAGCCACACTGTGTGTAGGTGATAGGGGTTCTCGGCTGTGTGTCTTTGTGTGACGCAGGTGGCGACATGCAGATTGCCGGAACATGGTTGAAACCCTTGCCACATGGGACGAGGTGAAGGGCGTTCCCGGTGTGGAGGCGCTTGTGCACCTTCAGACCTGGCGACGACTTGAAGCCTTGCGCAGTTCAGTGTAGGTGTCAGTGTAGGTGATGGGCCTCTCGCTGGGCCGCTAGAGTGCACACGGTTTTTGCCACAGCAGATTTGGAGCGAGTGTTGAGACTGATGCTTTTGCCGCATTCCGAGCAGTCTGATCGGGTGTTTCACTCCCGGGTGCACCCCGCCGGTGGATCTCAGATGGCTCGGGCACCTCCAGTCCTTGCCACACACGTCACACTCATAACGCTTCTCTTGTTATGCCCCGCTCATGTGGTCCTCCATCGAAAGCTCAGCCCTCGAAGCTCACAGGCACCCTGGCAGCCCTCAATGCCCGCTCACGTCCCCTTCTCTCCATCCTCCGCAACGGCTCCCAAACCCTGCAGGAGGGGAACTCCGAGGTTCAACAAGTTGGCAAAAAAGGACGATTACATAGAAACGTATGAAAATAGGTGCAAAAGTAGGGCCATTCGCCATTCGAGCCTGCACCGCCATTCAATATGCTTATGGTTTGATCATCCAATCAGTCAGTATCCCGTTACCTCCCTTCTCACCAAACCCCTAATCCCTTAGCTCTCAAGGGCACATCTAACTCCATATTTAATAACTAGCAGTTTCACCACTACGATGTTAGAACTAACTAGTCTGTATTCCCCATTTCTCTCACCCTCCCTTTCTTAAAATGTGGGGTTACATTAGCTACCCTCCAATCCAGAACTACTCCAGAATCTAAAGAGTTTTGAACCAATTATCACTAATGCATCCAATATTTCTGGGCTACTCCTTAGGTATGCAGCCTTTCTGGCCCTGGGGATTTGATTTTAACGCCTTTAATCCTTCCATTTACATAACACCACTTACCTGCTACTGGATTTTTCACTCAGTTCCGCCAATCACATTTGTACCACCGGTCCCCTGACTACTTTCTGGCAGATTATTTATGTTCTTACCTACGTGAAGGACGAACCAAAGTAGTTATTCAGTTGGTCTGCCATGTCCTATGTTCCCCATGATCAATTCAAAAAACCTCGTGTGGTTTGTTCCTGAATGCAGGGACTACATTAGTTTTAAGCAATCTTTTTCTCTTCGCATATCTATAAAAAAGTTTGCAGTCAGTTTTTATGTTCCCTGCCAAGTTTTCTTTCTATTTTCATTTCCTAATTAAGGTCTTCTGCTGGACTCTGAATTTCTCCCAGTCCTCTGGTAGGCTGCTTTTACTGGCTAATTTGTATGCTTCATTCTTTTGTTTTGATTACTATCCCTGATTTTCCTTGTTATCCACGGATGCACTACCTTCCCTGATTTATTATTTTGCCAAACTGGGGTGAACAATTGTTGTTGTAGCCTCCATGCAGTCTTTAAATGCCTTCCATTGCCTATACACCACAACCCATTAAGAATCATTTGCAGTCTATCTTGGCCAATTCACGTCTTCATATCCTCCAAAGTTACTTTCTTTAAGTTTCAGAACCCCTTGTTTTTCTCAATTAACTATGTCACTCTCCATTGTAATGAAGAAATCAACCATATTTATGGTCACTCTTTCCCAAGGGGCCCACGCACAAAAACAAGACTGCTAACTAACCTTCCACAGTCAATACCCAGCTTGCACTAAACTAACATACATTTTATTTTCATATCTTCAAAAGAACAATACAGGAATACTGTCGGCGGAGGTTTCTTGGTGCCAAAAGTCTCCCTTCCTTTTGGTTGGGACTGTCTTTTCTGAAAACTCATCCAGTGCTTTTCCTGAATCTAGCTTGGTCTTTATTCCTCCTTCTTTCAGTTATTCTTTCCCATCATGGCAAGTCTCTGAAATCAAACTTGGCCAAAACTGTATTTAGTCTATATCTGATCTTTAACCTGTACTGAATATGTACTACTTGTTATGAGGCAGATAGCTTTCTCATGCTGGCTCGGCAAACTTTCGCACTGCTACTGGACACAAGGTTAATCCTATCATCATAGATAATTCTGGTACCTCACGACTATCTGTACCATCTCCCTCACCTAGGGAAGTGATCCGCAGGGTCGAACATAAGCTCCGGCACTGGTGCTTTAAAATACAACCAAATTTTTCTATTCATGTCAACACTCCTACCCCAATGCAAATTTGTGACTCTCTGCGGGACTATTTCTAAGATAACTACCACTTGAGAAAATGGGGACCATTGAAATGCTATTACCTCTTTATAATTGACTCCAGCAGTCCCACCAAACACATCGGGCCCAGGGGAACTATTGGAAATTAATCACCACAACTGGTCCACTATTCTAGGAGTCCACCTCCCTGAGTACCCTGGGAATGCTGACGACCATCGGGCAGGGATTTATCATCCTTCAGTCCATTTAGCCTAGTCCCCTAATATTATTTCTCGCCTACTTTGACGTGAGTCCTCTATCAGTATCTCAGTCTCAGATAAAACTGGACAAAAATACTCTAATGAACAATGGTTACAGAAAAGACATCCCCCTCCTGTGCTGTGTGTGTGTGTCTGTCACACAGAGGCAAGCAGGCAGCTGCTCCACAGAGAGACTTTCTGGAGACTTCTCCCTGATCATTGCAGCGTTTTTATACTGGAGAGCAGTTACGGTCACTGCCACAGTTCTTCACAGGGTGCACACATAATGTTACAAGATGCACCGTGATACAAGTGTATACTTGATATCCAATGGGAGGTGTTTACACTCACTTTTTTCTACAGTAAAATTCTCCGTTACTTGTGTGAACAATGTTTCCGTTTTCAGCACATCACCACACATAAGCTTCCCATCCTGCCACTGTCGTAACGTGTTGAACCATCAGATAGACAGTGTTATCCAGGCGGATCTGATCAGTGTTGCCCTGTTGTGCTGGGATGAGTGCCATGGGTCTCCAGTGGAGACTGACTGTATCTGAGAGTCTGGAGATGGTGCAGCTGAGTGTGACGTCACATGCCCAGCAGAGGGGTCTGTGGATTTTGCCTCAACTGTGAAAAACAGATGAATGAGATTCAGAGTGAGTAGTGGTGTGTACAAGTCCAATGACTGGGATCATCTCACCTCAACTGAAAACCTAGACCCGTCCCTCATTTTTCTAAACTCCAAGCTAGTCCAAGCCCAGAGCACAAACACACATCACACAATTAAACCAATCATCCCTGGGGCATTTTCATAAATATGAGTTTTATTTTGCGCTATTACTTCAGACTGCACAAGCAATCTCTGCTGCACCATTCTGCTGTTTTTGCTTTTGTTACATTTTTTAATGTACTTTTATTATAATTTACTTTATCTGAACAAATGTATATGACAATGAACTAATATGAATCTAAATCTGAATGTGATATTGTTCAGGACTACACAGACATAGTGTTTATTGGTCCTCACTTTGGCAGTCAGTGTTCACACATTTTGTGCACATAACACTCTTGACACTCATGCTGCATCCTGAGATTATACGAATTCAAGTGTTTCAGAGGTTTTGTACATTAGATTTAGCTCGGCGGGGAACTGGTGGCAGAAGGTCCATGGACTGTAGATCTATTCCACAAGTGCCTTTGCCTTTGCCTGCACTGATCTTCAGTGTGTACCTCAGCACCATACTCCTGCAGCCTAGGACTATTCTGCAATGGAGATTTCGCTGGGGAAAACATGAAGATCAAAAGTAGTTTGGATCCAACCTCATTCACTGGTATCTCGGCAAACGTTTAGAGCAATGAACACATCCCAATCCCTTCTACACCTGTGGAGAATGATCTACAGGAGGCAAAGACCTTGTTCATCCTCTGCTAAAGCTCCATGCTCAGTTTTGGAATGGTCTGAGTGGGAATCAACATTTAGAAGAAACACACATTTATTAACTATATTGAATATTTATCAATTTTTTTTTTAACATGAAAGATTTCTAATTCTACAATAACGATTAGTTTTGATTCCAGAAAGAGTCTCCACCCAGGCACCGTATCCGGGAGCAGTTTTCCAGCGGTGCCAGTGTGGGGGAATAATCAGCATATTAATGAGAAAGTGAAGGGAGCGCTGGCAGATTCACCGCAAGTACTGGTCAGCAAATTCTGGAAATTCTCATTGTGAAACGCCATGGGTGGAAGTCTCAAGCTGTTCATATTCACACAGGTACAATTCCGGCTGTTCACCCACCGTGATGACTGCTGGGTGCAACCGGCAACACTTGACGTGAATGCAAACAACGTTTTAGATGTAACTGGATTGATACATTTGTCGTCCCTGTCATGTCGCCCCCGACCGCCCTCAAGGTGGGAACTCTCCCACCTGAGTAAGTTCACAGCATGAAGGACTTCCTCTGGGGAATCTCAACCAAGTCACTGGGTAACATGGAGCGGCAGTGTCACTTGACAATCTCCACCCCAGGCCCACAGAATCAATGAAGAAAAAACAATCTTTCCCCCAATTGTTTCATTGGGGAGGGAGATTCATTGGATGGAAGAAGTCTCACAATGTCCGCCATATTTTCATCATTACACGTGACATTATTTACAGTAGAAACATATTGTTGATCCGTGTCTCGCCCATCACCTTTGATCCCATATATTTCTTATTGTTTCAGGATCTGGTTCCTCGATGTGTTTGGGTTGTCAAAGTGAACAATCCTGACATTTAAATCTGTTTTTTTTTTAGATTGTCAGACTACCAGTACGTGATCCACCATCCACCTCCTGGTTCTTGTCTGCGTTTCCCGGCCATTGTCCCCACTGTTTGCTCCACGTATCGGTGCCTTGTTCGACGCGGAGAGTAACCACTGTCTGTTTTCCCGGCGTGAGTGTTGGTTCCCATTTCAGACAACAGTGTCACTCCCAGGATGGTTCAGTCCCTTTAACACAATGTTGCCTTCATTATCAAGAAATAATCTGATTTCTGATTTCTGTTGGAAATAGGAAAAATGTAGGAATGAACATTTTAAAGCACATTTCCTCCACTTCATGTCTGTAAGTATAAATTTTGAATTTCATTTATTTCCAGAATGTTTTGATCTCCCCACAGAACCTCCAGTGAGACGGACATAGTGCTTGTGATAGATGGCTGGCTGGAAATAACCTGGCCTGATCCAGGGATACTTCATGACATGAGAAGAGTGATGTGGGAGACAGACGGAGGTGGAAGGGCGTTTGTGTCGGGTCTCAGCCGGTGTGTTCCCTATGACGGGGTTTCCTGATGTGGGTGGAGATCAGGCCGATCCTGTACACACTGCATCCCCGGCCCTTGTCAGACAGACCTGGAACAGAATAAACATGCTCCTGCCTACCCGCCTGCTCCATCATCTCCACAAGCGATTACAACATAGAACAGTTCAGCACATGAACCAGCCCCTCAGGCGCACAAAACGGTCTCTGTCGAGCATAATGCCTTATGACTCAACTCTTATCTGCTTACACATAATCCATATCTCTCCATTCCCTGCAGTCCGTGTGCCTATCCAAAAGTCTCTTAAATCCCATTCACAACATTTCCCTCCATCACCAACAGCAGCTGTCCCAGCCACTCACTCACTCTGTGTAAAATACTTGTCCTATCACATATTCCTTCACACTTTCCCCCTCTCACCTAAAAGCCATGCCCTCTTGTATTTGATATTTCCATCCTGGGGAAAAGATTCTGGCTTTCTACATTGACCTTGCCGCTTATAATTTGGTAGTATTCTATCAAGCTCACTTCAATGTCAAACATTCCAGAGAAAACAATCCAGTCTATTCAACCTCTCCCTGTAGCTAATATCCAGTAACACAGGCATAATTCTTGTAAACCTTCTCAGGCCTGTCTCCAAAGCCTCTGCATATTTTTTGGGGCATCCAGACTGCAGATAATGCTTGAAATCCGGCCTAACCAAATCCTACAAAGCTGCATCACATCCGACTTCCTGACTCTTATACCCAATGATCCAAACCAAAGGCATGCCATCTGCCTTCATTGCCACTCTACTACATGTAATTACCATTTACAGAGTTCGGGACTTGGATCCCAAGGTCCCTCGGTACATCAATACTGTTAAGGACCTTGCTAACCAACCCTCTCATTGCTTGATTAAATTCATCATTTGTATAATTCGTGATAGTTTGCTAGTTTGACAGACAAGTGCATCAATCTTGTCCAGCTGCAGGATCTACATTTAAGATAAATCATTGTGTCCACCGACATGGTCACAGAGATCATATAGATCACTGGTCACAGATTGCCTGCCTGAATATAGCCTTTTCCTCTGTTTTCTAGTCTGCCCATTCTGCATGCTGACAAACATTTCATGTTAATCCCATGCTTATTAATCTTCAGCATCAGTCTATCATGGGGGACTTTACCAAAGTGCCTCACTAAAATCATGGAGACAATGCCACGTAAAAGTCATGCCTACTGTCTTTAATCCCTCATCTTTTTTGTTCCAAATGGGAGTCAATTCTATCCCAAAGAATCCTTTCAATTGTTTCCTACCGTTGCCATGTGACTCACAGTTCTTTAATTCGCTGAATTCTCTCTCTAAAACAAATAAACCATTTAAACTCCCATTCCCATACCGTGATCTTTCTGTCCTTGGCCTCCTCCATTGCCAGTGAGGCTACATGCAAACTGAAGAAATCTCACTTCATAATTCTCTTGGTTATCTGACAACTTAATGGTATGAACATTGAATTCTTGGCTTCCAGGCAACAAATCCCCCCAAACAATCCACCCCACCTTTTTTACTGACATATTTTATTTTATTTCATTTTTTCCCTTTTCCCTCTGGGAGTTATTGAACCTTCCCCCTAACTCCAGTTTTCAGTTTCTCCTCTCATCCTTGTTACCTTTCTCCTTGTCTCCGTCTTAGAAATCTGGAGTTATCTGACACCTCAACCTACATCCCCAAACTCAGCCACAAGGCGTCCCAGCCATTCAGTTTCTTCATTTCCTTGTTTACCCTTTCCCTTGTCTCCCGTCTTGATTTTAACGTAAGTATAAGAAGCCTGGACTTTATTTACTCCAACGCCCTCATCGCCACAGCCATTTTGTGGCCTATTTTCTCCCTTCTATCGCCCTGCTGCCTACTTGCTGATCACCAGTTCTGACTTCCTCCTTCGCTTTATATTCCTCAATGGCTCAAACATTGCTCTCTATCTATCATTCTATTCTTGAACCTTGCATGTGTTTCCTTTCCATTTTTGGACAAATTTACAAATCTCTTATGTCTTTGGTCATCTCATCCCACTGGTTCTCCTTATCCCTTACTTTGCCAGTTCTTATCTCTCCTCCTTACTGGAACTTGCCGCTTGAACTACTCAAGTTTGATCAACTGACTTCAGACAATCCAATCTCAGACTTGGAGTAACTTAATAACAACTGCTCTGAGTGTACCTTAACTTGGAGTATCCCAAGGCTGCCTAATAATGGTGTCATTTGCCTTATTCAAATTAATGTCTTGTCGCACAGTCCAGACTTATCCCTATTCAAACCAATATTAAAACTTGAGTTGTATTCACTATCTCCAAATACTCTTTCACTAAAACATCAGTCACCCGGCAGACTCATTTCCAACGCAAGGTCCATTTTGGATTTCCTTTCTCACATTGCACTATTCACAACTGTTTACCAAAACATCCTATTGGATATACCATTAGTCACCCCCAAGACATCCATTTGGTGTAAAATCTTTCAGTAATCTGTGTTCACATCTGTTCCTCTATTATCCTGCTCACTATTGGGAACCTCTCATACAATTCTGTTGAATTGCTTGCACCTTTCTTATTTTCACATGCTCTACCCATATCACTCAATGGAATATCCAGAGTCTCCACTCTGGTGCCACAAGATAGTTTCCTGATTAATAGAGCAATTCCCCCATAGTTTTCCCTTTGAAACACGGAACACATTGAGCTGCTTAGTCATGTCACAACCATATTTCCACAATGAAAACAACATCTTAGTCCCCAACAGCGATTTGGACTCTAAGTTCATCTACTTTGCCCACAATACTCCTTGCATTGGAATGAACATACGTCCACCATCAGTTTCCCACTATATAACTTCACCTCCCTCTGTCTGTCCTTTTCATTTGAAACTTACTTATCCTCATCTCACCTTCCCTCACCCCCTGCCCTCTCCAGTTTAGCCCTCTTGGTAACACTAGTGCACCTCCCTGCAAACAAAACTTGATCCCCTCCATTTCAGATACAAACTATCCCTCTTGTAGAGGGTGACGTCTGCCCACCGAGAGATGCCAATGGCTATGAAAGATCTGTATCTGAATCTCTGCCCCTGCACCAAGTCCTGAGCCATACATTCATCTGTCCTTTTCTTCCTATTTTCTACCTTCACTAACACATGCACTTACACGGGAGGAATCTGGAGATGACGAGCCCAGCGAGCCTTGATAAAGATCTGTGTGTGTTCTCTGGCCACAGGTGAGTTTGTGGAAGGGTTGGAGAGTTGTTAATGTAGTGAGACTCATGTCAGTGGTAGGGAAACTATCAGACCTCCTCATCCCTTTTCCTACCCATCCCATTTGTGGCAAAGTGCCCCACCGCCTTCTGGCTTTTCACCTTCATCCTTGAGAATGTCCCACAGCTGCTGGGAGACATCCTGGACCCTGGCACCAGGGAGGCAACACACCATCCTGGAGTCTGGTTTGCTGCCATGAATCACCAGTCTGAGACAACAAGAAACATGGATGTCCCAAGTGTAAATGTGGAGGACTATGGAGGGGATCTTGAGGGGGTCGAGGTGCTAGGTGCTAACGACGAACAGTCAACTTGTGTGGAAGCAACGGTGAAAACATCAGCTGGATGTCACCGAGGGGCAGCGTGCTGCATAAACCAGAGGTGAGTGGGAAGACCGAGCGTGAAAGTGAAGACATTGCGCAGTTTCGGGCTTGTTCTCGGGCTGCGACTGGATCGATGACAGTCAAGGGCAGTCTGCCTGTGTGTGGACATGTCTTTCTGACGTGAAAGGACCATGTTGGTGCCTGGTAATGGGAGAGGCTGTGAAACGTTAACATAGAATTTAACTGTGTCTTATGAAGATGACAGAGCAATCAAACCAGCTGGCAAACTGTTCATCTGTGATAAATAACATAGAAATTTTAGACTGAGACCGTCACATATCTTCAGGTGCATTTGGAGCCACGATGATAGCTCACGGAAGGTGTCAGCGCAAGTAGTTAGGGTGGTGAAGAAGGTTATGGTATGCTTGCCTTCAATGCTAAGGCCGGTGAATGTAAGGTGAGGAAGTGTCTCTTTTGTATCTAAAGATAAACTTCTATTGCAATACTTCTGCGCTTGGTGCTGCTCCACTGTGGGTCAAAGGCTGGATTATAAGGACAGAACATTGCCCATCTCGCACACACTGTTACTGTGCTGAGGTAATGAAGCAAGATTTGTCAAAGTGTGGTCCATCAGGGAATGTTGCACCTGGTCCTGACCCACTCCAGATGCAGGAAAACGCGCTGAGGGACGCACTGAAGCTTGGTGCAACCAGCATACAAACTCTGTGGGGGAGGACCACAGTCTAGGGACCTTCTCCTGCTGGAATTGAGGCCTGGTGGGAGTCGGTGGGACCTTCTCCTGCTGTACATTGAGGGAGGTGAGTCTGCTCCCCTCATACAAGGGGGGACTACAGGGGATAAAACACCCCTCTATGCAAGGGAAGGGATATCACCACAGGGGGCCACATGAGTGTTAAGGGTGCTTTTGTAAAGATTAAATGCTTAATGCTATTGAGTATGACACTATTGATGTAGAGGCACTGAAAGTGTCTGAAGATGTGTTTATGTTGTTTTAGATTTGTATAAAACAAAGGAACTGCAGATTCTGGTTTACCGAGGAAAGACACAGAATAATGGGAGTAACTCAGCAGGTCAGGCAGCATCCCTGGAGAACATGGTTTTTTTTTTTCTAGCTGAAGTTTTGGCTTCAGGACCGTTTTGTTCAAAAATAGTTTTGTAATTGTATTTATTCTGCCTAAAGTTTATTTTTAAAATGTAAAGGAAATGTGAGGTTAGGATAGCTCAAGGTGTAATGATTGTGTTTTCCAAGCTCATTCAGAAGATTATATAGATCTGGACAGATCCAAAGAACAGTAGTGAGGGATTTTGGATTTCTGCGTTTCCCCGTATCACATTCAGGACCTGAAGCAAAATTCACTGCAATGGTTAAGGCTGCATTAAGAGCTTTTATTGCAATTTAACCACAATGATTCGTCTATTTTGAGTCTGGGCTGTTTTACTTACCTGATTTTCTCTCAACTAAGGGAGAGGGAGGCAACTGTGGCTGACAAGAGATGTTAGGGATAGAATAAAACTAAAAAAGAAAAGTGTATAACATAGCAAAGAGTAGCCGGAAGCCAGAGGATTGGGAAACTTTCATAGGACAACAGAAGGAAAACAAAACGGGCAATTACGAGCTGAAAAGATGAAGTACGAAGGGAAGCTGGCCAGGAATATAAAGAAGGGACAGTAAAAAGCTTATTTCGATATGTGTTAAGGGAAAAAGAATTGCAAACTCAAATGTGGGTCCCTTGAAGGCAGACATGGGTGAAATTATTATGGGGAACAAGGAAATGGCAGAAGAGTTGAACAGGTACTTTGGGATATGTCTTCACTAAGGAAGACACACTACAATCTCCCAGATGTACTGGAGGACAGAGGATCTAAGGGGGTAGAGAAAATGAAAGTAAATTTTCATTAGGGCACGAAATAGTATTGGGGTAGGCTAATGGGACTGAAGGATGATAAATCCCCCTGGGAGGTGCTCTAGAGAAATAGTGGGACGCATTGGTGATCATTTTTCCACGAATGTTTGTCAATAGATTCCAGGATCAGTTATGTGGATTGGAGGATGTGAGATAGCTAATGTTCATCCCACTTTTCAAGAAAGGAGCGAGAGAGAAAAATCGGGGAATTAACAGAACAGTTAGCCTGACACCGTGGTGGGAAAGATGCTGAGAACAACAGAAACATGACTTATGACAATAGGTTGAGGAGTGGCCATTCGGCCCTTCGGCTGCACCGCCATTCGATGATCATGCTGATCATCCAAATCAAGTATCTGTACCTGCCTTCTCTATACCCGAGTCCCTTTTATCTCACAAGGGCCACTTAACTCCTGTTTAAATTAGCCCAATGAGGCCTCAAGTTCTGTGGCAAGAATACATACACACCACTCTCTGGGAAAAAAGTTTTTTCATTTTGGTCTTAAAAGGCTTCTCCCTGTATCCTTAAACTGTAACCCTTTGTCTGGACTTCCCCAACATCATGCAGTCTTCCTGCATTTAAGCTGTCAACCCACTTATTTTCTATAAGGATCCGACCTCAATCTTCTAAAATTTTAGTAGTTACAGGTCACATTCTATCCAGATTTCTTTCTTATGAAACATGGATCCCGAGAATCAGTCTCGTTATGACCTTCTCGTAACTCCCTCTAGGCTAGAATGTCTTTCCTTCAAAGGAGACCAACACTGTACAACACTCCAGGTGTGGCCCACCAAGACCTATACAATGCTTGACTAATCCCTCTTATACTGGAATCCGGATTTTTTGAGGAATAATGGTGGCATTTGGATAGTAAAACGGGTAAAATGCTATAGTCCAAGTCACCAGAATTATGAAAGGGGATTTCATGCGTTGTCTAAATCTTCTGGACATATTTTGAGGACTGTGGACATGTAAAATGTGGGGTGCAGATGGATGTAGTGTATCTAGACTTTCAGAAAGCCTTTGATAATGGTCCCGGCACGGGAGACTGGTGATAAAAATTAGGTAGACATGGGTATTGGGGGTAGGGTGTTGACATGGAGTAGAAAATTGGTTGGCAGACAGGAAGCAAGAGTAGGAGTGAACGGGTCCTTTTCAGAATGGCAGGCAGTGGCGAGTGGGAGTTCGCCGCAAGGCTTCGTGTTGGGGCCGCAATTGGTTTTACCATATATATTAATGATTTGGAAGAGGGGAATTAGGAGCAACACTAGCAAGTTTGCGGATGACAAAGCTGGGTGACAGTGTGAACTGTGAAGAGGTGATGTTAGGAGGTTGAGCGGGACCTGGACAGGTTGAGGTGTGATGGGCAGATGCATGGCAGATGCAGTATAATATAGATAAATGTGAGGTTATCCACTTTGGGGCAAAACAAGGGGGCAGATTATTATCTCAATGGGGTTAGGTTAGGAAGGGGGGAGGACAGCGAGCCTGGGTGTCCTTGTACACCGGTCACTGAATGTTGGCGTGCAGGTACAGCAGGCAGTGAAGAAAGCTAATGGATGTTGGCGTTCATAACAAGAGGATTTCAGTACAGGAGTAAAGAGGTTCTTCTGCTAGTTGTATAGGGCTCTGGTGAGACCACATCTGGAGTATTGTGTACAGTTTGGTCTCCGAAGTTGAGGAAGGACATCCTTGTGATTGAGGCAGTACAGCATAGGTTCACGAGATTGATCCCTGGGATGGCGGACTGTCTATGTGGAAAGTATGAAAAGACTAGGCTGTATTCACTGGAGTTTAGAAGGATATGGGGGAGATCTTATAGAAACATATAACATTATAAAAGGACTGGACAGGCTAAAATGCTGGAAAAATGTTCCCAATGTTGGGTGAGTCCAGAAACAAGGGCCACAGTCTTAGAATAAAGGGGAAGACTGAGGTGAGTAAAAACGTATTCACCCAGACGGTTGTCTGAATTGTGGAATTCCCTGCCACAAAGGGCAGTGGAGGCACTGGATGGATTTTCAAGAGAGAGTTAGGAAAGAGCTCTAGGGGCTAGTGGAATCAAGGGAGAAGGCAGGCATGGGTTATTGATTGGGGATAGATCAGCCATGGCGGTGCGGCCTCGAAGGGCCGAATGGCCTCCTCCTGCACCTATTTTCTATGTTTCTAAATTTCACAACATGTCAATAGGCAGCAGAGGTGTGAAGGGCAAAGAAAAGATCAACCCATCACAAAACCTTATTGTATGAAAAAGACCTTATTGTATAAAAATCCTTGGCTGAGGAGGTAGAGAGGCTTTTCAGAAGACAGAAAAAGCCGGAAATCTCCAGGACCTGACAATGTTTCCCCTCTACTCTCAAGCTCTGTGCCAAACAACTGGCACCGGTCTATACCGACATTTAACCAGTCCCTGCAAACATGTACTGTCCCTGCCTGCTTCAAAGTCTCCACTAATGTCCCTGTACCCAAACAGGTAAGGATTACTTTGTCTTAATGACTACAGGACCTGTCGCACTGACCTCTGTAGTCATGAAGACCCTTGAAAGGTTTGTGCTGGCCAAGCTGAAAAATATCACGAACCTCTGCAGTTAGCAGATTGGGCAATAGATCAGTGGATGATGCAGTCAACTGGGCCTGCACTTCATCCGACAGCACCTAGACCACCAGGGGACCTATGCGAGGATCCTGTTTGTTGATTTTAGCTCTGCATTCAACACCATTGTGCCAGAGCTACTACATCCAAACATTTCCGAGTTGACTGTGCCTGAATCCCACTGTCGGAGGATCACCAGCTTCCTGACACACAGGAAGCAGCATGTGAGGCTGGGAAAGCACATCTCGGTCCTGCAAACACTCAGCATAGGAGCACCGCAAGGCTGCGTACTATCCCAGGGTACTTAAGGAAGTGGCTCTAGAAATCGTTGGAAGATTGGTGATATTGTCCAATGTTCTATAGACTCAGGATCAGTTCCTGTGGATTGGAGGGTAGCTAATGTTATCCACTTTTTAAGAAAGGCAGGAGAGAGAAAAATTGGAATTATATCAGTTAGCCTGACGTAGGTGGTGGGGAAGATGCTGGAGTCAATTATAAAAGATGAGATAGCCAAAACATTTGGAAAGCAGTAACAGGATCAGTCCGAGTCAGCATGGATTTTGATGGGGAAATCATGCTTGACTAATCATCTGGAGTTTTTTGAAGATGTAACTAGGAAAATGGACAAGGGAGAGCCAGTGGATGTAGTGTACCTGGACTTTCAGAAAGCAGTTTGATAAGGTCCCACATAGGAGATTAGTGGGCAAAAATTAGGTATTGGGGGTAGAGTGCTAACATGGATAGAAAAGTGGTTGGCGGACAAGAAACAAAAGAGTAGGGATTAACGGGTCCCTTTCAGAATGGCAAGCGGGTGACTAGTTGGTTACCGCAAGGCTCGGTGCTGGGACCGCAGCTATTTACAATATACATCAATGATTGGATGAAGGGATTCAAAGTAACGTTAGCAAATTGCAGATGACACAAGCTGGGTGGCAGTGTGAACTGTGAGGAGGATGCCATGAGGATGCAGGGTGACTTGGACAGGTTGGGGAGTGGGCAGATGCATGGCAGATGAAGTTTAATGCGGATAAATGTGAGGTTATCCACTTTGGTAGCAAAAACAGGAAGGCATTTTACTTACTAAATGGTGTCAAGTTGGGAAAAGGGGAAGTACAGTGGGATCTGGGGGTCCTTGTTATCAGTCTATGAAAGTAAGCATGCAGGTACAGCATGCAGTGAAGAAAGCGAAATGGCATGTTGCCTTTATAACAAGAGGAATCGAATATAGGAGCAAAGAGGTCCTTCTGCAGTTGACAGAGCCCTAGTGAGACCTGCAGTATTGTGTGCAGTTTTGGTCCCCTAATTTGAGGAAGGGCATTCTTGCTATTGAGTGAGTGCAGCGTAGGTTTACAAGGTTAATTCCGGGATGGCGGGACTGTCGTATGCTGAGAGAATGGAGCAGCTGGGCTTGTACACTCTGGAGTTTAGAAGGATGAGGGGATCTCATTGAAACATATAAGATTGTTAAGCGTTTGGACACGCTAGAGGCAGGAAACATGTTCCCGATGTTGGGGGAGTCACAGGAGAACCAGGAGCCACAGTTTAAGAATAAGGAGTAAGCCATTTAGAACGGAGACGAGGAAGCACTTTTTCTCACAGTGGTGAGTCTGTGGAATTCTCTGCCTCAGAGGGCAGTGGAGGCAAGTTTTCTGGATGCTTTCAAGAGAAAGCTAGAGAGGGCTCCTAAAAATAGCGGAGTCAGAGGATATGGGGAGAAGGCAGGAGCGCGGGGTACTGATTGGGGATGATCAGCCATGATCACATTGAATGGTGGTGCTGGCTCGAAGGGCCGAATGGCCTCTACTCCTGCACCTATTGTCTATTGTCTATTGACTGAGATCACCTGGAAATCTCTTTGCATCCTCTTTGCTTCTCCTAATTACTCCCAGTTTCATGTCATCAAACTTAGAAATACTAAATGTACTTCCTTGTCAAAATCATTAATGTACTTTGAAAATAACCGGCTCAAGCGATGGTTTCAACGATGGCTCATTAGTCACCATGTGCCACCCAAAAGGAGTCTCGGTTCCTAGCCTGCTAAAGAATTGTCAATCCATCCCAGTTTGAACATTGCCAATCCACATATTTTAATATTCCTTGTTGATCTTTTATGCATGGCTTTATCAAAGACCTTCTGAAAATGCAACACACCCACTTCTTCTCCTGAAGCAAAAAAAAAAACAAAACCAATTCCTGGAGGAAACTCAGCGGCTCCGGCAGCATCTGTGGAGGGAAATTATTAATACAGCAATTTCTTTTTTTTCAAGATCAAAACATTGTTTTGGAAAACAGAAACAACAACAAGGTTATATATTGAAATATTTTTCATACAGCAGGTAGGAAACAGGAAATTTGAAATGTGGGAAAGAATAAAGTGCATTTGAATAGTCAAGAGAAACGCCGCTATTTTAGATTTTAATCAGTCGGATGTAGCAAAAATAATGACATTTGTTCCCTTTTTAGTGAAGACACCATCATTGTAATAGGAGAACACATTTCACAATAACATGTGAAGAAGTACATCAGTTTTGCAAACTACATTTCAATCATTTAATCCCCTTCATTGAATCCACTATTACCAATGAAGAATAATGTCTGACGTTTACTGACCTTCTGCAGAGGAACTTGTGTGGAATTCTGGAGAAGCAGCAACGTGGCTTGAGCCCAGCCCAGGACAAGCTGAGGTTCCCTCACACTGCACAGTAACCGACTGCCTCTTGTCAAACTAAATGACACTCCCCCCTCCAGCTCAGGGTTCCGGTACCACTGGTGTTGATACAAATGGGTTAAGATACAGAATTATACAACAATAAAATATTCCATCTGGAATCGAACTTGCACCTTTGCGATTTTGAACATTTCGAATGGATCTCAAATGGGAGAGCTCCAGGTGCTTTGCTGCATCCTGCTGGGCCTGATGTTCCATGAGAGAGTACATGCAATCCAGGGAGGTCCTGCCATTTCATGATAAAAAACCTCCATAGAGGGTTGTGTTCATTAAACATGCTGGCAATTCCATTGCACCCATTAGGATAAACGGAACCATTCCCGGAGAGAGGATTGGCCCTGGTGAAAGGAGAAAGAACATACTGTTTCCTCACTTGCCTCTTCAGGGGAAGGAGCCCACAGATTTTCACTATGGGAAGCTTTCACTGTCCTAATGAATGCCCACCATTATTGGTCAGCTGCGCAAAATCTCGAATGGCATTAAAGAAGCAAGAGTACAGAGTGTACACTGGGTGTGGACCTCAGCATCCATCATTGGGAATGGCTTGGTCACACGGCCACTCACTGAGATGGCCGAACCCTGAAGGATGTGTCTGCCAGGCTCTTTCTACAGCAGGTAGAGAATGAGCCAACACAAGGGATTGACCTACTTGACCTCCTCCTCTCTCTGTACACCTGCAACAGGTGAATCTGTTGACCATGGCTTTGGCAGAAATCAGAAGACCATTGCACAGTTCTCATTGAGGACAATGTTTTGTCATTACACCAAAGTCAGCCCATATTAGTCTGACTGGCACAACAGTTTTTGATGTCATCTTCCCAAAGGAGCTGCAGAGGCTGAGACATTGACTATGTTCAAGATAGAGGATGATTGACTATAAACTCAACAGGTCAGGAGACGTGGGGAAAGTGGGCAGGTGGTGCTGAGACCAATATTGGATCAGCTGTATGGCCTGACAAATTGTGCTCCCTCAGACTTTCTTCCTTCGAGTGCAGGAAGCTGAGATGCAGTTGAATTATTGAGGGGACTAGATAGGCTGAAGAACAGAGCTTTTTACCCAGTGTGGGGGTATCAAGAACCAGAGGACCATGGGTTTGAGGTGAGATGATAAGGTTTAATCTGAGCACGATGGGCATCCTTCACATTCAAAGGATAAAGGATTCAAACAAGAGGAGTTGAGTATAGAAGCAAAGAGGTCCTTCTGCAGTTGTACAGGGCCCTAGTGAGACCACACCTGGAATATTGTGTGCAGTTTTGGTCTCCTAATTTGAGGAAGGACATTCTTGCTATTGAGGGAGTGCAGCGTAGGTTTACAAGGATAATTCCCAGGATGTCAGGACTCTCATATGCTGAGAGAATGGAGCGGCTGGGCTTGTACACTCTGGAGTTTAGAAGAATGAGAGGGGATCATTGAAATGTATAAGATTATTAAGGGTTTGGACACACTAGAGGCAGGAAACATGTTCCTGATGTTGGGGGAGTCCAGAACCAGGGACCACAGTTTAAGAATAAGGGGCAAGACATTTAGAACGGAGATGAGGAAAAACTTTTTCACACAGAGGGTTGTGAATATGTGGAATTCTCTGCCTCAGAGGGCGGTGGAGGCCGGTTCGCTGGATGCTTTCAAGAGAGAGCTAGATAGGGCTCTTGAAGATAGTAGAGTCAGGGGATATGGGGAGAAGGCAGGAACGGGGCACTGATTGTGGATGATCAGCCGTGATCACATTGAATGGCGGTGCTGGCTTGAAGGGCCGAATGGCCTCTACTCCTGCACCTATTGTCTATAAAGGGTAGTAGGTATAGAAACATAGAAATTAGGTGCAGGAGTAGGCCATTCGGCCCTTCGAGCCTGCACCGCCATTCAATATGATCATCCAACTCAGTTTCCCGTACCTGCCTTCTCTCCATACCCTCTGATCCCCTTAGCCACAAGGGCCACATCTAACTCCCTCTTAAATATAGCCAATGAACTGGCCTCAACTACCCTCTCGCGGCAGTGAGTTCCAGAGACTCACCACTCTCTGTGTGAAAAAAGTCGTTCTCATCTCGGTCTTAAAGGATTTCCCCCTTATCCTTAAACTGTGACCCCTTGTCCTGGACTTCCCCAACATCGGGAACAATCTTCCTTCATCTAGCCTGTCCAACCCCTTAAGAATTTTGTAAGTTTCTATAAGATCCCCTCTCAATCTCCTATATTCTAGAGAGTATAAACCGAGTCTATCCAGTATTTTCATAAGACAGTCCTGACATCCCAGGAATCAGTCTGGTGAACCTTCTCTGCACTCCCTCTATGGCAAGAATGTCTTTCCTCAGATTTGGAGACCAAAACTGTACGCAATACTCCAGGTGTGGTCGCACCAAGACCCTGAACAACTGCAGTAGAATCTCCCTGCTCCTATACTCAAATCCTTTGCTATGAATGCTAACATACCATTCGCTTTCTTCACTGCCTAACATGACACCCAGGTCTCGCTGCATCTCCCCTTTTCCTAATCGGCCACAGATTTCACAGATTCACAACTCTCTGGGTGAAAACATTTTTCCCATCTCAGTTTTAAATCGCCTCCCTTTTATTTTTAGACTGTGGAAAAAAAAAAACTACAGAAGGATTTCTTTACTCCTATACTCAAATCTTCTCATTATGAAGGCTAACATGCCATTAGCTTTCTTCACTGCCTGCTGTACCTGTATGTTTACTTTCATTGACTGGTGTACAAGGACACCCAGGTCTCATTGTGCTCCTCTTTTTCCTAATCTGACACCATTGAGATAATAATCTGCCTCCTTGTTCTTGCCACGATAATGGATACGCTCACATTTATCGACATTATACTGCATCTGCCATGCATCTGCCACTCACACAACCTGTAACATTCTCTTCGCAGGTCATACTGCCACCCAGCTTTGTGTCATCTGAAAATTTGCTAGTGCTACTTTTAATTCCATCATCTAAATCATGAATATATATTGTAAATAGTTGACTACATCACTGATGTAGAGCCCAAGCGATTGAAGGCAGAATCCTTTCATGCAGACATGGACATCCCGAAGAGAGTTGGACTGATCACTAACTCCCACATGCTGCAGTATGGACACATACTGTCGCTTCCTTGCCATCTCCCAGCCCAGTTTGTTTATATGTTCATAGCCCGTATACAATGTATATGTTCATATGTTTATATGTTCATAGCCCGTATACAATTCGGAGATTAATGATGAATGATCAAGCAGATTGTATTTAGAAAATCAATCATATTCCTGAGCACTCTCACATTTTTTCATAAAACCATTTGTCAGGATTGAACAGAATTATAACAGTTTGTGGGTCTATGTGTGCCACTCTGCTAACGTGACCAAGCATTTCTGGGTGTGGTTCGTGCTTGCAGAAAGGGCATGTATTTTCTGGATCGGACACACAAAAACTGTGGCCATTCCCGCATGCATAGTTGTTTACTGAGACACTGGGAGCAATCTATTCTCCAGTTTGCAAAGAGTATTACCTTGGGAATAAGCACAGCTCAATGAGAAACTAATAGAGAGACTATAGACGCAGTGTCGATTGAGTTCTGGTGATTCAATATGAAGAGGCTTGATTCGCGATTGGAAATATGAATCCAAATCCTGCTTTGGAATCTGGGGAATTGAAATAAAATGAATAACTAATTCATGAATTAAGTTCCAGATTCAATGATGTTGACTGTGAAGGCACCAGATTGCTGCAAACCCACCTGGGTCACAATGGCCCGTCTGGTGAGGAAAACTCACCTGATTGGCATCCACGTGACTCCAGGCCTATAGCAATGTGGTTGGCTCTTTACTGTCCTGTGAGATGGTCCCGCCCTCCACTATGTTCAGGGGGGCAATTAGGGATGGGCAATTAATACTGGCTTTGTAGCAACCTCACATCCAGGTATGAGAACTAAATGTCTGCAAGGGCTTTGTGTGGAAAACTGGCAGAGTGAAATGGAATATATTTTGCAAGTGATGTTTGTTACTGGGACTTTGCATCAATAGATTTCTGAGAAAGAACAGTAACTGTTGCAAAAGGCGATGAAAGTTTGGCTGTACGCTGTTATGTTAGAAGCAAAGAGCAAATATGATTGACTGATATGTATTGGTATGAACTGTGCCGTCAATTTTTTCAGCTTTGTATGAAATCGACAGTTCAAAAAAACAACGCAAATATTAGAAGATTTTCAAACTGCTTTTTATCCAAATTCTATCCAAACTCATTGGAATATCACTGACCCCAATACATGCCTCGGAGCAGCTCAGTTGGACAGACTTAAATTAATAATGATAAATGCTTTCAGGAATATTACCCAATATATTTTTAAGGGAAATAAAAGCCACAAACTTTTGCAATAGTTAAATGCTTCAGTTTCTCACACGAACCCATTGCCATGGTGACTGAGGTCCACCATTCAATGCTTGGAACCCCACTCCTCCCCGACAGCTCCCTGCCTTTCTGCAGCCCCAACTCCAGTCCCAGTTCAATGCAATGACACATTTTACAGGTTGTTCGACAAAGTTATTCATAAGTTATTATGTGGTAAGCAAGCATTAGTACAAATGATGACCTGTCTTCGAATGTAATTGAAAGTAGGCTACATGCAGTTATCAGTTTTGAATTGAAAAGATAGTTTTGTAAACAAACTGTGCTGCCTGCAGGGCACAAGGTACAGCCCCACAGCAGGAGACTGCTCGGGAGAGTTGGTTTGCAACGAGAGTCCTAACTTGACCATGAGACGTTTCAGCCTTCCTCTCTTCTTGCGTATGGCCTAAAGGTTGGAGGACAACTTGCTCTATTTGATCTAATTAGAATTAGTTAGATTTAGCTCTTAGGGCTAACGGAATCAAGGGGTATGGGGGAGAAAGCAGGAATGGGTACTGATTCTGGATGATCAGCCATGATCATATTGAATGGCAGTGCTAGGCTCGAAGGGCCGAATGGCCTACTCCTGCACCTATGTTCTATGTTTCTATGAATGTTGGATTCAGCTAAACGGAGACAGCAGCAGTGTGGAGTGGTTGGGGAATTTTCGGATTCCCGTTAGGATTTCAGTCACAGAAGACAGTAGATGCCATTTTACTGGATGAATTTAAAAGAGAGTTAGATAGAGCTCTAGGGGCTAGCGGAATCAAGGGATATGGGGAGAGAGCAGGAACAGGCTACTGATTGTGGATGATCAGCCATGATCACACAATGAATGGCGATGCTGGCTCGAAGGGGGCGAACGGCCTACTCCTGCACCTATTGTCTATGTTTCTCTATGTCAGGTGAGATATGGGAACATGAGGTTAGCCACAAGAGGAGAGGAGAAACTTGGATAATTTTAAAACTGAACAATTTCACTCTGTGGATTTTGACAAAAGTAAAGAAGAGGTTGAGATTGTTAGGAAGCTGGGTCGTGGGGATTTAAGAGAGATTGAGAGAGGTTCTATTGCCACTGCTCCCTTTACAAGTGTCGTGGAACCCTCCAAAATTATTAAAGTATTTGTAAGTATTTGAATATCATTAATCCAGGTGAACTTGATTTCACTTGTGTAAGCATTTCTTTACTCATTCGGTTATTCTGGGCAATTTGAGCATCATGTCAAGGTTAGTGGTTTTCCCCCCCATTGTGAATTGTACTCAAGACAGTGGTAACGATGCTTCCTAAACCTTTCCATTCCTTACCGGTGAAAGTACTCCCACAGTTATACTAGGTAGGAGTTGCAGCATTAAGAACAGTATCGATAAAGGAAAGGTGGTTCCATTTCTTGTTATCAGGGGCAAGATCCTGACAACTAGAAACAACTTCTATTCACCCTTACATTTAAAAGTAATTCTGTATAATTCTATTATTTTTTTTTTTAATACTGTGAGAACAGAACATGGGGCATGTGTGCTGAGGATGCATTTATTATAAGGATAGTAGCTAACTGTTGCATTGTTGGTGGTCTTGACCAAAAAGTGTAATTTTTAAATTTTTTTTTGCTACTTCCTGTGATTCCACTGCTACTGGGGCCGTAGCAACAACCTAGAGCTCAATGCTCTTAAGACAGTGGAATTGATTGTAGACTTTAGGAGAGCTCCCCTCCCCTCACCCCACTCACCATCAACAACACCACAGTCACATTCTGTGGATCTTTTAAGTTCTGGGAACCATCATCTCCAAGGACCTTAAGTGGGGGCTACCATCGACTCCACAGTCAAAAAGGCACAACAAGAGGATGTACTTCCTATGGCAGCTGAGGAAACACAACCTGCCACAGGCAATGACGGTCCAATTCTACACGGCATCGTAGATTCTGTCCTCACCTTCTCCATCATGGTCTGGTTTGGCTCAGCCACCAAGCACGACACCTGGAGGCTGCAGCGAATCGTCCGATCAGTAGAGAAGATTATTGGCTGCAAACCTTCCCTCCATTGATGAAATGTACACTGCAAGGGCCAGGAAGCGAGCGGGCAAGATCATCTCTGACCCCTCTCACCCTGGCACAAACTCTTTTGAATCACTTCCCTCTGGAAGGCGACTCCGGACTGTCAAAGCTGCCACAGCCAGACATACAAACAGTTTTTATCCACGAGTTGTTGCTCTCTCAACAGCTAAAAATCTGTAGCCTCCCTTTGATCTGGTATTGTGTTGTTCAGATGCTTGATCAATGGTTTTCAGATTCAGATTCAGATTCAGGATCCTTTATTGTCATTCAGACCTTTCGGTCTGAACGAAATTTGTTACCTTGCAGTCATAACAAGTAATAAATTAAAAACAAAACACACAATAAACACATATTTAACATCCACCACAGTGCGTTCACCAAGCACCTCCTCACTGTGGTGGAAGGCAAAAGTCTTTAAAGTCTTTGTCTTTTCCCCTACAGTGTTCCCCCTCTGTACTGAGGCAATCCAGGCCTCGATGTCATCGTCCACCAGCCGCGGCCAAGCCTCCGAAGCCAGTAAAAAACCGTCACCGCCGCCGTTGCCGGAATGCTGGAGCACCACCACAGTCCCAATCAGGATCGACCACGGGAACGCTGAGCCGCCGGAGCTCTGAAGCCGGGCCGCCGCGGGCACCGCTGGAGAGCCGCTGGAGCGCCGAAGCCCCGAAGCCGGGCCGCTGCTGGGCACCGCTGGAGAGCCGCCGGAAGAGCGCCGAAGCCGGGCCGCTGCTGGAGAGCCGCTGAAGCAACTGCTGGAGCGCCGAACCCCGAAGCCCCTGAAGCCGGGCCGCTGCTGAAGAGCTGCCTGGAGAGCCGCCGGAGCTCTGAAGCCGGGCCGCTGCTGGAGCACCGCTGGAGCAAACTGCTGGAGCGCTGAAGCCCCAAAGCCGGGCCAGCTGCCGCCGCTGGAAAACTGGAGCTCTAGAACGCTCCGCCCACAGCTCCGAGGCCACCAGCTCCGGCCGCCATTAGGCCTCAGCACAGACGGAGACGGTGACGGGGGACACGACAAGAAAAGGTCGCATCCCCCCAAGGGAGAGACTAAAACCTTGTTTCTCCCACCCCCCCCCCCCCCCCCCCACACAAAAACACAGCCTAATAAACCAAAATCTAACTAGAACAGACAAAAAGACGAAAAAAAAATGAAAAAATCAGACGGACTGCAGGTGAGCCGCAGCTGCCACGCAGCGCCGCCACTTCCGGCTCTACCGAGAGTTAGTTTTTAAGTTTTTCTAATGTCTTATTATTATTAATGTTTAGTGTTTTCTGAGTCATTTCGTACGGTCACTGCATGTCATGTTGTTACTTGTGGGCGGAGCACCGGGGCAAATTCCTTGTATGTGATACTTGGCCAATAAACCTACTTACTTAAAAAAATAAATATGGTGGTTTCTCTCTCTAAATGACTGCTCCTTTATTAATTAAAAAATATTTCAATCTCCAACCTGGTTTGTGTTTCCAGGTTCCAAAACCTGGATATTTTAAAATAAGTTATGCGATAAGACAAATGTCTTTTTGATGTAAGTAAGCGAAATCATGCAAACAATCTATTGGAGATGATTTGTGATGTACCATAGAATAGATAAGGGAGAAGATGTGGAGACCCACGAGTTTACAGATTCTGGAACACGAGCAAAGAGCAATCGCCTGAGGAATTATGGATCAGGATTCATCTGTGGAAGTAAATGGACAGATGACCATTCACAACTGAAGAAGGGTCACCGATTACAGGGTCATCTGCACATGTTCCTCCAACAGACGCTGCCTACCCACTGAGCCCCCCCAGCAGATTGTTTTTGTCTGTTTCAGGAGAATAAGTGGATTGTGTCGAATTTTAGAAGGTCCTTGAATTTTTAAATATGTGATTAGGCAATATTAAACAGCATGAATTGTAAATTATTTGGCAGACAGGAAACAAGAGAGGAGACTTCGTTAGTGTGCAGGTGGTGATGAATGATCCAGAATCGAAGCCAGTTCTTGAGTCCTTTATTTTCAAATGTTCATCAATGTTATTGACAATGAAACAAATGTAATGTTTTAAGTTTGATGACATGAAAACTGAGATTAAGTAGAAGCAAAGAGGTTTCCAGGTGATGTCAATCAGTTGAGTTACTTGCCAATATAACACAGCTGCCGCAGAGAGTCATAGAGCTGTAGGGCATGGAAATAGACACATCGACCCACCACACACACAGGCTGACTAAGATGTCCAACTGACCCCATCACAATTGCCTGCGCCTGGCCCATGTTCTCCCAACATGTCTGTGCTCTCCTTACCGGTAGAATGGGTTTTCATTCACCACAGATGTATGCAAGCCAAGGCTGACCAGACTGATTCCTGGAATGGCAGGACTAATTGTGTAAGGAGAGAGAGGAGCTGACTGAGCCAGTAGTCACTGGAGTTTGGAAACTTAAACATGACCTCTCTAAAATTAAACATCATTTAAAGCAGAGCTAGATCGATACATCAGGATATTCATATGAATATGAAACACTCATAGGGTCCATACTGTAATCTGGAAAACAAGGGGTTTTGGACTCAAGATAAGGAGTGAAACATTTAGAGGTCAGAAATGTCATTCATTATGAATATGGGAGCCATTGAAATTCACTCCACAGCAAAATGGTAAGGCATTCACTGAATCTTGTTAAGTAGGGGATAGATTTATTTGACATAAAATGCATCAAAATTAATCAGAGGAGAGAATTGGAATATGAGATTGTTTTGAATGATTGAACAGGCTCAAAGTGACAAATAATCCAATATGATTCTCCTTTGCATGTTCCAATAGGTTTTGGGATGGTTTGATGTTTTCTTTGATGTTTATTTACACATTGTGAAATTTAGTCGAGATCAAAAACAGGAAGCGAAACAGCCCAGAGCTCAGATAGACGAATCATCGTGGTTAAATTGCAAGACAGCTCTTCCTGCAGCCTTGACCATTTCTCTGAATTTTGCATCATGTCCTGTTTGCCGGGGCAGGCGAGTGTTTGCCGGGCCAGGCGAGTGTTTGCCGAGTGTTTGCCGGGCCAGGCGAGTGTTTGCCGCCAGGCGAGTGTTTGCCGGGCCCGAGTGTTTGCCGGGCCCAAGCAGTGTTTTTGCCGCCAGCATGTTTTCCGGCCTGCAGTATGCCAGCCAGCATGTATTGCCGCCACGCGAATGGTTTCCGGGCCAAGTGTTTGCCGACGAGTGTTTGCCGGGCCAGCACTGTGTTTGCCCCGGGCCTGGCGAGTGTTTTGCCGTGGCCAGGCAGTTTTGCCGGCCAGGCGATTTTGCGGCGGTGGTTTGGCCGGCCAGCGAGTTTGCCGCCACGAGTGTTGCTGGCAGCGGTGTTTGCAGGCGAGTGCGGCCAGCGATGTTTGCCGGGCCAGGGCGATGTTTCCGCCACGAGTGTTTGCCGGGCCAGGCGAGTGTTTGCCGGGCCCCACGATTGCTGTTTGCCCCAGGCGGAGTGTTTGCCGGCTGGTGAGTGTTTGCGGGCCATGGCCGGGTTTGGCAGGCGAGTTGTTTGCGGGCCAGCGAGTGTTTGCCGGGCCAGGCGAGGGTTTGCGGGGGCCAGGCGACGTGTTTGCGGGCAGGCGAGTGTTTGCGGGGCCAGGAGAGTGTTTGCGGACCAGGCGAGTGTTTGCGGGCAGGCGAGTTGTTTTGGGGCTAGGCGAGTTGTTTGCCGGGCCAGGCGAGTGTTTGCCGGCCAGCGAGTGTTTGCCGGGCTGGTGAGTGTTTGCCGGGGCAGGCGAGTGTTTGCCGGGCCAGGCGAGTGTTTGCCGGGCTGCAGGCGCTGTCGAGTTTGCCGGGCTGGCGAGTGCCGAGTGTTTGCCGGGCCAGGCGACAGTGTTTGCCGGGCCAGGCGAGTGTTTGCCGGGCCAGGCGGTGTTTGCCGGGCCAGAGGTTTTGCCGCCAGTGTTTGCCGCCTGTTTGCCGGGCAGGAGTGTGTCCCCAGGCGATGTGTTTGCCGGGCCAGCATGCGTTGTTTTGCCGGCAGGCGAGTGTTTGCCGGGCAACAGTGTTTGCCGGGCGCAGGGAGGGGCCAGGCGATTAGCGGGGCTGGCGAGTGTTGCCGGGGCTGGCGAGTGTTTGCGGGTGGCGCGTGTTTGCCGGGCCAGGCGGAGTTTTTGCCGGGGCTGGCGAGTGTTTGCCGGCTGGCGCTTTTCCGGCCAGGCGAGTGTTTGCCGGATTTTGCCCCCGGCCAGGGCGAGTGTTTGGAGGGCCGGGCAGGCGAGTGTTTGCCGGGCAGGCGAGTTTTGCCGGGCATTTGCCCTCATTTGCGAGTGTTTGCCGGGCAGGCGAGTGTTGCCGGGCTGGCGAGTGCAGGGCCTTATCTTCATAACCATCTCCACAAAGACTAGTACACTTGGGTCATAACAAAAAAAACAGATCACTTTAATGATTGAAATCTCCTGACATCCTTGATCACACATAGAAACATAGAAAAACATAGAAATTAGGTGCAGAGTAGGCCATTCAGCCCTTCGAGCCTGCACCGCCATTCAATATGAGCATGGCTGATCCATCCAACTCAGTATCCGTACCTGCCCTCTCTCCATACCCTCTGATCCCCTTAGCACAAGGCCCAATCCAACGCACTCTTAAATATAGCCAATGAACTGGCCTCAACTACCCTCCGTGGAGAGAGTTCCAGAGACTCACCACTCTCTGTGTGAAGAAAGTTCTTCTCATCTCGGTCTTAAAGGATTTCCCCCTTATCCTTAAGCTGTGACCCCTTGTCCTGGACTTCCCAACACTCGGGAACAATCTTCCTGCATCTAGCCTGTCCAACCCCTTAAGAATTTTGTAAGTTTCTATAAGATCCCCCGCATAATCCCTAAATTCCAGAGAGTATAAACCGAGTCTATCCAGTCTTTCTTCATAAGACAGTCCTGACATCCCAGGAATCAGTCTGGTGAAACCTTCTCTGCACTCCCTCTATGGCAATAATGTCCTTCCTCAGATTTGGAGACCAAAAACTGCACGCAATACTCCAGGTGTGGTCTCACCAAGACCCGTACAACTGAAGTAGAACCTCCCTGCTCCTGTACTCAAATCCTTTTGCTATGAAAGCTAACATACCATTCGCTTTTTTCCTGCCTGCTTCACCTGCATGCTACTTCAATGACTGGTAAACCTTACCATGGACACCAGTCTCGCTAAAACTCTCCCCTTTTCCCAATCGGCCACCATTTAAATAATAGTCCGCTTTCCTGTTTTTGCCACCAAAGTGGATAACCTCACATTTATCCACATTATTACTGCATCTGCCAAACATTTAGCCCACTCACCCAGCCTATCCAAGTCACCCTGCAGTCTCCTAGCATCCTCCTCACAGCGAACACTGCCCCCAGCTTAGTGTCATCCGCAAACTTGGAGATATTGCCTTCAATTCCCACATCCAGATCTTTAATATATATACTGTAAATAGCTGGGGTCCCAGCACTGAGCCCTGCGGTACCCACTAGTTACTGCCTGCCATTGTGAAAAGGACCCGTATTACTTCCTACTCTTTCGTTCCTGTTTGCCAGCCAGTTCTTTATCCACATCAATACAACACCCCTAATACCGGATGCTTTACTGTCAGTTTGTATACCTGCTCAATATTTTCAGTTATGTGACCTTGTCGTAAAGCTGTGACTTCTGAATCCAATATACCACAATCCACTGTGCCCCTTAGCCACGCTATTAGTTACATCCTCGAAAAATTTCCACAAGATTCGTCAGACATGATTTTACCTTTTGTAAGATCCATGCTGACTTTGTCCAATGATTTCACCAACTTTCCAATGTGCTGCTATCCCATTCTTTAATAACTGACTCTTGCAGTTTCCCCACTACCGATGTTAGACTAACTGGTCTTAATTCCCCGTTTTCTCTCTCCTCCCTTCTTAAAAAGTGGGGTTACTTTGCTGCTACCCGCCAATCCTCAGGAACTACGCCAGAATCTAAAGAGTTTTGAAAGATTATCACTAATGCATCCACTATTTCCTGAGCTACTTCCTTAAGTACTCTGGGATGCAGCCTATCTGGCCCTGGGGATTTATCGGCCTTTATCTATTCAATTTACCCAACACCACTTCCCGACTGACCTGGATTTCACTCAGTTCTCCTTTGACCCACAGTCCCCCTGCTTTTTCAGGCAGATTATTTATGTCTTCCTTAGTGAAGACGAACCAAAGTAGTTATTCAATTGGTCTGCATATCCTTTTCCCCATGATCAACTCACCTGTTTCTGACTGCAAGGGACCTACATTTGTTTTAACTAACCTCTTTCTCTTCACATCTCTATAAAAAACTTTTGCAGTCAGTTTTTATTTTCCCTGCCAGTTTTCTTGTCATAATCTATTTTTCCTTTCCTAATTAAGCCCTTTGTCGCACTCCTCTGTGGTCTCTGAATTTCTCCAGTCCCTCTGGTATGCTGCTTTTTCTGGCTACTTTGTACGCATCATCCTTTGCTTTGGATACTATCCCTGATTTCCCTTGTTATCCACGATGCACTACCTTCCCCGATTATATTCTTTTGCCAAACTGCGATGAACAATTTTTGTAGTTCATCCATGCAGTCCCTATCCCAGCACACCCTCTATCACAAGCAGTACTTGGAACAGCAAGTTGACAAAGTCCATCTATCACAAACCATAGAAATCTGAGGACATTAGAGGATCTCCAAATGACCTTGCTCATCAACCAGAAACAATAGAGTAACTGTAAGAGGGAGAAACAGCAGCAGGTGAGAAGATTCTACATTCACCCCAAAATATCAAACACTGGATGGACAGGGCCTGGAAAAATACCTCTAGGCCCAATGTTTCAAGGTCAGTTTATCGTCACATGTACAAATTGAGTACAGTGAAATTCAAATGTGTCTCTGCAAGTATCCTACAGGGTAGGAAGAATAATTGACTATGTTACATAATCAAACTGGTACAGCAACATGCCAGCTGTAACAAAGACAACACTTCACACAAACAGTGAACTCCCTGACTGAGTTGCCCAATGCTGTAGCTTTTACTATGGGGCATCAAACCCTACACAAACAGGGACATGCAGTCATTCAAAATATTTAGAGAACTTGACACAACAGCTCGACCCCTAAAACTGGAAAGGAATACTTGAATTAAATTACTTAATCCAGGACGCGATGAAGGATTTTCCCCAATTCCCTGCAACATTTGCCTGAATAAAGAATGTCTTAACCAGATGGACACTTCCACTCCTGACCCAGTCCTTTGAGATACGCGTGAAACTAACGCACCCCTGAAACATAGAAAATATGCATAGAGCCATTTGGCCCTTCGAGCCTCAGTGTTATCATACTGATCATCCCCATTCAATAACCCTACCTCCTTCTCCCCATATCCCTTGACTCCACAGCCCCTAGACTCTATCTAACTCCCCAAAATCCATCCAGTGATTTCCCCACTGCCCTCTGTGGCAGGGAATTCCACAACTCAAAAACAATCTGTTAAAACTTTTCATCATCTCACTAATGACCTCCCCTTTATCGAAGACTGTGCCCCAAATGTTCGGACTCGCCCTACGTTAACTTTCCTGCATCGACTTGTCCAGTCCTTTTATACGTTTCCAGAATCCTCCACCTCCCTCATCCCTTCTAAACCCAGTGAATACAAGCCTATCTTTTCAATCTTTTCCTCATAAGCAGGCTCCCCCCATCCCATAAAATCGCGGACGACGCGCCACTGCCTCATCACAAGATGTCCCTTCCTCAAATAGACTCAAACTGTGCAACATACCCAGTGTGTCACACCAGCCCTGTACAACTACAAAATAACCTCTTAAACTCCTTCACAGAGAGAACATAAATATATTGTGGCACTTCCAATACTCAACTAAACCAAATATACTTCCGACTGACTAAAAACTACGATAGGAAACAAAGGTCATACTAGTAAAATTTAAACTAAACATGTCCACATATATTAACACTTCCTTCGACAACCCAACGAGGAATAAACTATCTAAAACAAAGAGCATACACAGCATCACACATCTCCCACAAAAAGTGTATGACAACACATGTAGATCAGACCCTTCCTCAGATTGAAATGTAATGGAAATACTGAAAATGAGTGCCAAACCTTGCAACTAGTGGATAGAGGCACTTTGTACTCTATCCATGTTCCCCACAAGATCTGCCTGACCCTGAGTTTACTCCAGCACACGTAACGTCACCTATCCATGTCCCCACGTAATGCGGCTGACCCGCTGAGTTACTCCAGCACTCTTAAACGTCCACCTATCCATTCTCCACAATGCTGCCTACCCGTGAGTTTACTCCAGCACTCTGTAACTCACCTATCCATTCTCACACAATTGTTGCCTGACCCCGAGTTACTCCACACTCTTAAACTCAACCTATCATTCTCCACAGATGCTGCCTGACCCGCTGAGTACTCCACACGTCGTGAAACGTCAACTATCCATTCCCCCACAGAATCTCCTTACCCCTGATTACTTCCAGCACTCTGTAAACGTCACCTATCCATGTTCCCACAGATGACTGTCTGAACCCCTGATACCCAGCACCTGTGGAAACGGCCACCTATTCATGTTCTTCCACAAATGCTGCCTGACCTGCTGAATACACCATGCACTCTGTAAAAGTACAAACCATTGGCAACCTGCCAACCTTGTGTAATTGATGAAAATTTGAGAACCAACCCAGAGTTCCACCGAGGGGGAAGTCGTTGGGGGTCCTCCCCCTCCCAATGGTACGAGCTTTGCCTTTTTCAGCTTGAGTTGTGAAATCGTGCATACTGTAGCGATCTTTACTTACACTTGTATGCAAATTTACTTTAAATTATAGCTAGTAATAAGTTGACTAAATTACATTCCTATTACATGGCCAGTTTAAAGAAAAAAAGAAAAAGCCACTCTGATAACAACAGGTGAATGAACAGCACATAATTAACTTAGTATATCATGCTTGAAATCAGAATATAATCAATTATAATCAAACACTTTGCCCTGTTCCAACCTGGTCTCACGCACTGACTACTCCTACCCTGACTCCAGTTGCATACCTTCTCGTCATTCCTCCCTGATCCACCTTACACCTGGCCCCCTATGCTAACCCGATCAATAAGCTCTTTACTGCTAGTTCCCTCTCAGAACACACCCCTTCCACTTTACTGCACACCTATACTATTCAAGACCTTGACTCTGAGCACATCTTGCCTTAGATCCTATCCCTTTGCACTGACAATAAATCTGCCACACAAAAAAGCCACGATATCCTACCCCCTGACTTTAACCTACTACGTCAAGTCCACATCTTAGCTAAACCTAATCCTTTATGCACTTCACAGACCAATTTTGTGTAAAAAATTTTGCTGGCACCCATTGCCGTCCTTTGATCTTGCAGGCTAGTTACTTTCCAAAGAATCATCAATTGTTGAACGCAATTTCACATCCATAAATTATACGCACTCACGTATAATATTCTGTTACCCATTTCTTCATTTTCCTACAAACTGTTCCGGAATCTTTTTCACCCCAATATTTTTCAGTATTTTTCTCTCCTCTCACTACTTTTCTGAAAGGCAAATCCATAACTAATATAGTAAGCAATATTATTCTATTAATATGTACTTGAGAGTACATATATTTTTTGTGGTATCCATAACACTATGATAAAAAGATCTTTTGTTTTAATGCATCTACCAATATCTACATTATTATATAACATATAGTCCCGATGCACATTTTTGTTCCAAGATCCCCATTCCCAATTACTTTTACATTGAAGTGATTGAAAAATCCAGGAAGTTTAAATCATCGAAAAATAAAAACCTCCGAATGGTATATCATATTGTTGGTGGTCTTTAATCATACATTACTATAATTAAACTGTGAATCTCAATTCCTCTTCACTAAACTAAAGACAAATAATAAACCTCCTCACACATTCCCCAGCAAGTATCTCTGTCACCCTTTAAAATATCCCTTTCTTTGAACAAACTCTTACCATTTAGATACAATCACCTTCCCTTTTTTGCTACCTAATGATAACCTCATATTTATCCAATTAAACTCATCGCCATGCATCTGCCCACTCCCCAAACCCGAAGTCTCTCTCAGGCTCATACAACATCTCACCAGTTTCACACTGCCACCCAGCCTTGTGTCATCTGCAACATTCTAATGTTACTTAATCCCTTCATCGCAAACATTGATTATATTGTAAAATACTGCGGTCCCTGCACCGACCCTTCAGTACCCCACTAGTCACGGCCTGCCATTCGAAATGGAGCTTGTTAATATATCCCTACTCTTAGTTTCCCTATCGTGCCAACCACTTCCTATCCATGTTAGCACTCTACCCCCAATAACCAAGTCTCTAATTTTGCCCAGCAAATCTCCTAACTGGGGACCTTTATCAAATCTTCATGGAAGTCCAGTAACAATACACGCCTCAATGGCTCTCTATACTCACCTCCCTCCCACTTGTCCATTTTCCTAGTTACAACTAATCTAAATCTTCAAAAAATTCCTGATGATTATCAACATGATTCCCCTTCGTAAATCCAACGACTACGGATCCATCCTTTACTACTAATTCTATCCAAATGTCTAGGTTAATTCAATTCCATCTTTTATATAATTACTCCACAATCTATCTTTCCCAACCATCACCGAGGTCATGCTAACTGATATAATATTCCCTGTTTTCCTCTCTCCCGCCGTTCCTTAAAAAGTTGGAATAAACATTAGCTACCCTTTCACAATCCACAAACTGATCCTGAATGCTATAAAAAAATAAAACATTGGCCAATACACCAATGCTTCCACGATTTCTAGTGCCACATCCTTAAATTTTCCCAGGATAGTACGGCCAGCACTTGCGGTGCTCCTATGCAGAGTGTTTTGAGTCTGAATGTCTTTCCCACCTCACATGCTGCTTCCCCTATGGCAGAACTGGGTGGAACCTACTACCTCCGACAAAGGTGGATTCAGGCCACAGGACAACTCGGAAAGTTTAAGAGAGGTATAGATCTGGGCACAATGGTGTTGATCAAGACTAAAAATCAAAACAAACAGAGCCTCAGCGATATTCCCCTACGTCTGAGGTGCTGTCGATGATAAGTGCAAGGCCCCAGTGACTGCATCTTCCCAGATCTAATTGCCGCGATCTGCTAACTGAAGAGGTTCGTTGATATTTTTCAGCTGGTTGGCCAGCCACAAACCTTTCAAGGATCTTCATACTACAGATCAGCGCGAAACCAGCCATTGTCATTAAACAAGGTAATCCTTACCTGTTGGGTACAGGACACTTAGGATCTTTGAAGCAGAGCAGGGACAGTACATGGTTGCAAAAGGACTGGTGAAACAAGTCGTATAAGACCTGCCGGTGCAAGTGTTTGCACAGAGCTTGAGATAGAGGGAAACATTGTCAGTCCTGAGAGTTCCGGCTTTTCTGCTGCCTTCTAAAACCTCTCACCTCCTCTATTTTTATACAAATAAGGGCTTTTCATACAATAAGTTTTGTGATGGGTTGATCTTATTCTTTTGCCCCCTTCACACCTCTGCTGCCTTATTGACATGTTTGAAATTTTAAAACATAGAAAATAGGTGCAGAGAGGCCATTCGCCTTCGAGGCAGCACACCCATACATTGTGATGCATGCTGATCGCCATCCCCAATCAATAAACCATGCCTCCTACTCCCTTGATTCCACTACCCTAGAGCTCTTCTAACTCTCTCTTGAATCCATCCATGGCCTCCACTGAGACCTTATGCAAGGAATTCCACAAATTCACAACTCTCTGGGTGAATACGTTTTTTCTCACCGCAGTCCCTTTCCCCTTAGTCTAAAATGTGCCCTTGTTTTCTTTCGGACTCACACCAACTTTGGAAACATTTTTCCAGCATATTAGCCTGTCCAACCTTTTAATAATTTATATGTTTCTATAAATCGCCCCATATCCTTCTAAACTCCATGAATACCAAGCCTAGTCCTTTCAAACATTCCACAATAGACATCCCGCCATCCCAGATCATCTCGTGAACCTATGCTGTACAGGCCTCAATCACAAGGATGCCTTACCTCAATATTAGGAACCAAACTGTACACAATACTCCAATGGTCCTCAACCAACCCTATAACACTCAGAAAAACCTCTTTACCCTGTACTGAAATCCCTCTTTATGAAGGCCAACATGCCATGCGCTTTCTTCACTCCTGCTGTACCTGCAACCCAACTTTCAGTGACCGTACACAGGACACCCAGGTTCTCGGCTGTACGCCTTCCACCGTACCTAACTAACCCCATTAGATAATAATCTGCCACCTTGATTTTGCCACCAAAAGTGAATAACCTCACATTATCTATAAATTATACTGCATATCTGCCATGCGTCTCGTTCTGCCCACTTCACTCAACCTGTCGCATGTCCCCCTCAACACTCCTAACATCCTCATCATAGTTCACAACTGCCACCACAGCTTGTCATCCCAAACTTGCTAGTTTGCTCCTAATTCCCTCTTCCCAAATCATTAATATATTAAGTAAATAGTTGCGGCCCCTCCAACACTGAACCTTGAGGCACTCCACTCCCACCTCGCCCACTGCCTGCCATTCTGAAAAGACCCCTTTCACATCTACTCTAACTCCCTGTCAGCCAATCAATTTTCTACCCAATATAACACCCTACTACCCCAATAACCATGTGCTTCCAATTTTATCACCATCTCCTTCCAACCTTATCAAAGCTTTCTGAAAGTCTAAGTACGCCACATCCAATGGCTCCCCCTTCATCCATTTTATACTTGTCACTCCTCACAATGATTCCAGAAGATTAGTCAACATGATTTCCCCTTTCATAAATCCATGTAGATTGGACAAGCAGTTTTAACTGCTATCCAAATGCGCCATTATTACCTCATTATAAAAGATTTGAGTAAGATGACAGGAAGTTTCTACTGGCAGATGTGTAAGTCTGTGAGGCACACCTGAGTTGCTACATATTGGTCGTCCTAATCAGATGTGAAAAGACATTCTTTCTTGCCCATAGAGAGGATACGGAGAAGTTCACGAGACTGATTTCTCGATGTCAGACTTTTCATAGAAGAAATACTGATAGAATTTGGCTGTACTCGCTAGAATTTAGAAGATTAGGGCATCTTATTAGAAAATACAGTTTGACAGGCTAGATCAGAAATTGTTTCCTGAGGTTTGGGAAGTCCAAAACAAGGGTTACAGTTTTAAGATAAAAAGGAGAAGTCCTTTTAAGACCAATGAAAAAACATTTTTCACAACAGAGATGGTGATATTGAATCTCTGCCACAGAAGGTATTGAGGCCAGTTCAGTGCTATATTTAACAGGATTTAAAATGTGACCCTTGTGGCTAAAGGATCAGGGTATGAGAGAAACATACATGATACTGATTAATTGATCAACAGCTTCCGAATCATATTGAATGAGTGCAGCTCGAAGGGCCGAATGCCGACGTCCTGCACCTAGTTCTATTCTATGTTCCTATGATCCAGCATCTTTCACACCTCCGTGTCAGCTAACTGTCTGTAAACCCCTTTTCTCTCTCGCTACGTTCTTGAAAAGTGGGAATGACATTACTATCCCCAATCCACCAGGAACTGATCCTGGATCTATTGACATTGAAAATGATTCACCAATGCGTTTCCACTATTTCAGAGCACCTCCCAGATTTAATATCCTACAGTCCCATTACCGACCCAATACTATTATCGTGCCTAATGAAAATTAAACTTTCATTTTCCTCACCCATTAATCCCTTCCCTCCAAACATCAGAGATTGTGAATCTTCCCTTATGAGACATATCCAATAGTACCTGTTCAACTCTTCTGCATTTCCTTGCTTCCCAGATTAATGTCCCCATGTCGCCTTCAAGGACCCACATTTGAATTTTGCAATTCTTTTCCCTTAACACATATCGAACTTTTACTGTCCCTTCTTTATATTCCTGCCACTCCTTTCGTATTCAGCTTTTCACTCTATTCCCGTTTTTTCCTTCTGTTTCCTATGAAATTTCCCAATCCGCGCTTCCCCCTACGTCTTGCTATTTATACATCTTTCCTTGATTAGTTTTTATTTCTATCCCGAACTTCTCTTTAACCACAGTTCCTCCCTCTTCCCCTTATTAGAGAAAATCATAATAAAACACCCAACTCAAAATAGACAAATCATTGTGTTAAAACTATGCATAAAAGCTCTTAATGCAGCCTAGACCATTCGTGAGTTTGCTTCATGTCTGTATTTGAACGGAAACGCAGAATCCCTCTCTTTCATGGGATCTGTCAGATCTATATAATCTTCTGAATGACCTTAAAACACAATCATACACCTTAGCATCTACCTCACATTTCCTTACATTTTAAAAATAAACTTTAGCAAAAAATACAATTTACAAAACTATTTTGTACAAAAACGCCTAGCCAAACTTCAGCAGCCATGTTTCTCCAGGGATTGCTGCCCACCTCTTAGTTACTCCATTATTCTGTGTCCTTTCCTCGTAAAACCAAAATCTGCATTTCCTTGTTTATACAAACTAAAACAACATAAACACATCGTTCAACACTTTCATGCCTCTACATTTCAATATGGTCCATAACGCAATAGCATTACAGTTTATCTTACAATACAACACACCTTAACACTCATGGGCCCCCTGTTGGTGAGATCCCTTACCCTTGTAGGGTGTTCCGCACCAGACTCATCTCCTCCCTCAATGTCCACAGGAAGGTCCCTAGACCTGTGCCTCTCCCCCACAGAGTTTGTATGCTGGTTCACCAGAGCTTCTTCGTCCCTCACGCGTTTTCCCTGCAGTCTAGTTCAGGACAGGCAACATGCCCTATGACCACACTTTGACATATCAGTTGCTTCATTTCCGCACACATAAACCATTGTGCGAATGCAAGTTCCTGCATAAAAATCCAGCCTTTGTACCCACAGTAGCACACAAGCAAAGTTTGCAATAGAAGTTTTATCTTAATACAAAAGAGACACTTCCTCACCTTACTACGTCAACCGGCCTTAGCTTGAAGCAAGCATACCATACGCCTTCTTTCACCACCCAACTACTTGCCTGACACTTCCGTGAGCTATCCAACGTGGGCGCCAAATCACTAACATTGTTCACAACTCTCATCTAAATCTATTTATTCCCACAGAACCCAAAAATGAGGCAAGAGGTTTTTATCACCTTTGCCAGCTGATTTGATGTTCTGTTTTTCCTTTTTTTGGAATCAACTGTGATTCAGTGCAGCAAACCAACTCCAGGATGTGTTGCCCTCCCGGGTGCCATTCCCAGGAATCTCCCAACACCGTGACATTCTCAAAGATAAGGTAAAATCCAGAAGACGTTGGCACTTTAGGCACAAATGATGGGTAGAAAAAGGAGAGGATCTGATAGTTTCCCTACCACCTGTCATGATCCGCCTTCATTAAAAATCTCTCCAACCCTTCCACAAACACACGCTGTGGCCAAAACACACACAGATCTTTATCAAGCCGCTGGCTTTCATCTCCAGATATTCTCCCTGCCATGTTTATGAATAGAAGAGAAGAATTACATGAATGTTTGCTCAACTTGGTGCAGGGCAGAGATCAGATTCAGATCTATCACCATTCATCTCTTCTCAACTCACCTCTACACGAGATAGTTTTGTATCTGAAATGAGGGATCAATTGTTGGCAGGGAGTGCACTAGTTTAACCAAGACAAAACTGTAAGCAGGGGTGAGGGGAAGTGAATAGATAATAAGTTTCAAATGAATACAGACAAGGAGGTGAATTTAATAATAAACTGAATTGGACTAGTTTTCATGCATCCGAATGCTAAGAGTAATTTGGCAAAGTATATGAACTAATCCAAATCGCGTTGGTCAAGAGTTTGTTTCATTGTAAATATGTTGTGACTTACTACACTCAATGTTCCCGTTTTCAATGGAAAACTAGGGAATTGCTCTATTTAATCATAAACTATCTTTTGCACTCAGATGAACTCGATGGTTTTTTCCATTGAGTGATATTTAAGCCATGTGAAAAAAAAAAGTTCAAGCAATTCAACAGAAATTGTATGAGAGTTCCCCAATAGTAGCAGAAAAAGAGTACAATGTGAACACAATTCTGAAATTACACAAATGGATGTGAGCAGAGGTACGTGACTAATGTTATATCAATAGATGTTTTGTAACAATGTTAATAATGCAAATGTGAAAAGAATCCAAAATGACTTTGCTTTTGAAATGAGCGGCCGTGACTGAATTTTTTAGTGAAAGATATTTGGAACAGTGAATACAACTCCTTAGAGTTTAATATTGTTTGTATAGGATAATCTGACTGTGCACAAGACATTAATTGAGTAAGCAAATGACTCCATTATTACAGACTTGGGAAGGACACTCAAGCATTGTTATTTAATTACTCCCAATCTGAATGGAAATGTCTAAGTCATTTGATCCAAACTCAAGCCGGCAAGTCCATAAGGAGAGATAGATAAACTGCAAAGTAAGGGGACCTGAGATGACCAAGACATTGGTAAATTTGGGTCAAAAATGAAAGAAACACATGCAGAGGTTCATAGAATATAATAGCAAGAACCATTATGATGATTAAGAAGAGGAAAGAACTCTCAACTGCAATAGAAGAAAAATAGCCCACAAAATCTGCGTTATAAAAAAGTTCCAACGTCTTATACTTACGTAAAAACAAACAACAAAAGGTAAACAAATAAATGAAGATACGAAACTGGAGTTAGATGTATAGTGTCAATAACTCCAGGATAGAGGACAAGAAAAGGAAAAAGAAATAAATAAAATATGTCCATAAAAATTGGTGATTGTTTTGATTTGTCTAAGCCAAAATTCAATGTTCATACCAAGTTCAATAACAAGAAATTGATAAGTTAGATTTCTTCATTTGCAGGTCCTCACTTGGCAAGGAAGGCCAAGACAAAAAGGATCAGTATGGAATTAAATGTTTTATTTGTTAGATAGAAATTCACGAATTAAAAAACGGTGAGTCACATGGCAACAGGTAGAATCAATTGGAAATATATCTTTGGGATCAGAATTGACCTCCCATTGGGAACAAAAAAATATAGGATTAAAGACATAGCATGACCTTTACGTGCATTGTCTCCTGATTTAGTAGCACTGGTAAAGTCCCCCATATAACTGATGCCGAAAGGAATAAGCAAGGGATTAACAGTGAAATGTTTTCACATCAGAATGGCAACAAGAAAACAAGAAAAGCAATATCAGCAGAAATCTTACCATGGAGTTCTATATAGTCGCTGCCCAGACCACTGTCCGCCACATTTAGACAATGAATTAAAGTAGATTTGTTAGTACCGAGACCTTAGGATCCAAGCCCGAACTGTAAAGGAAATACAGTATAATGCAATGAAGCAGATGCATCCTTGTTGATCTTTGGGTATAAAGTCAAGAAGTCGGATGTGATGCAAGCTTTGTAGGATTTTAGACCCGATGCAAGCATTATACTCATTCCTGGATGCCCCAAAAATATGACAGAGCTTGAGACAGCCTGAATGGTTTACAAGAATGAGCCGTTTACTGATATTATACAGAATTGAATAGACTTGATTGTTTTCTCCTGAATGTTTACATTAATGAGCTTATAGAAAGATACCAATAATAACCAGGTCAATTAGACATCCAAAATCTTATTCCCCATAATATCAATACAAAGCATGCTGTTAGTAGAGGGAAAGTGTGAAGAATTGAAGGACAAGTATTTACACAGAGGTTGATCTGTAAATGCTCTGATGTGATGGAGGAGATCGTTAATGGATTTATGAGAACTTTTGGATACCACACACCAATGCAGAATGAGAATATGCATTAGTTAGCAGATAAGAGTTGGTCATGGCAATTATGCTGACAGAGACCTTGCGCTGACTTTCATTTCTAACGTTCTATTTTAATCGCTGTGGAATCAGGAGCAGCTAGCAGAGCATTTATTCTGTTCCATCTGTCCGACAAGCCGGATGCAGTGGTTACAATCGCCTGATCTCCACCCACATCAGGAAACCCCGTCAAGAACACCGCTAGACCCCTCACAAAACCCCTTACCACCTACCGTCGTGTCTCCCACTCCACACTTCTCATGTCATGAAATCCCTGATCAGCCAGTTTTTTCCCCACCACCACTATTATCACAAACATTTCCTCTCACGAGTTCTGTAGATCAAAAAAACATCTGAAATAAATGAAATTCAAAATTATACCTTTACAGACATGAAGTGAGAATGTCTTTAAAATTTCTTCCTACATTTTCCTATTCCAACAGAAATCAGAAATCAATTTTATTCTTGATACTGAAAGGCCAACATTGTGTTTAAGGGACTGAACAATCCTTAGTACACAGTTGTCTGAAAGAACCACACTCACGCCGGAAACCAACAAGGTTACTCTCCGCTCGGACATGGCAACGATAAACTGACAAAGACCTGACATGCCGGAAACAGACAATAACCAATGTGGATGTATCACCGACTGTAGTCTGACAATTAAAAAAAAACAGATTTAAAAAATGTCAATTTTCACTTTACCCAAACACATTCCGAGAACCAATCCTAAACAATATGAAATATATGATCAAGTGATGCTAGACACGGTCACAATTGTTCTCGTAAATAATGTCACGTGTAAAGAGAAAATAATGGCGACATTGTGAGACTTACTTCCATCCGATAATCGCCCTCCCAATGGAAAAATTGGGAAGAGTGTCTTCAATATTCTGTGGGCCTGGGTGAGATTGTCGCAAGTGACACTTCCGACTCCATGTAAACCCACTACTTTTGAATTGCCCGAGGAATCCATCGTAACTTACTCAGGTGAGATTCCCTCCTTGAGGCGTCCGCAAATGACAAAAAAGACGAAATTATCAATCCATTTACTTCTAAACGTTGTTGTGCATTCCTTCGCAAGTTTCCAGTGCACACAATGTCACGTTGAACACAATGACCTGTGAATATGAACACCTTGAGGGACTGTTCCACACATGCTTTCACATGAGAATTTCCCAGAATTTCTGACAAGTACTTTGCGGAATCCCAACCCCCCTTCACCTTCTCCATTAATATCTGAATTCCCACCACACTGCACCGTAAAACTGCTCCAGTAACGTGCCTGTGAGACTCTTCTGAATCAAAACTAATCTTATTGTATATTAAATCTTTTTCATTTAAAAAAAAAAATGAAAAATCATAGTAATAAAAGTTTTCCTTCCTAAATGTATTCCCAACTCAGAACCATCCATACAGCTTGGAGCTTTAAGCCGAGAGAACAAGGTCTTTGCCTCCAGTAGATCATTCTCACCACACATAGAAATTGGATGTTTTCATTCTCAAACGGTTTGCCGAGATACCATGAATAAGTTGATCCAACAGACTTTGATCTTCTTACGTTTTTTCCCCACGAAATCTCCATTGCAGAAATAGTCTTAGGCTGCAGAGTAGTCTAGGTAAACACTTGAAATCAGTGCAGCAAAGACAAAGCTTTGGTGGAATATCTATACATCCATGACCTTCCTGCCACCATTTCCCCGCCGACTAAATCTAAGTACAAAACCTCTGAAACAACTTGTAATTCGTATAATCTCAGGATAGCCATTGAGTGTCCAAGAGTTTATTCAACAAAATGTGTAAACACTGGACTGCCTAAAGTGAGATCCAATAACCAATATTCTGTGTATCTGTACATATATCACAAATCAATTTAGAACAAATTAGTTTCATTGTCAATATACATTAATTCCAAAAAGTAAAAATTATAATAAAAGGTACTAATTAAAAAGAAAAATTAAAATAAAAAAACGTCCAAGAAAGCAAAACCACAAATGGGTGCAAGAATTGCTTCAATCTTGAATAATCATAATATTATCTCATTTTTTGGTAAATGCCCCAGGAAAATTGTTTAAACTGTATTGTGTTTGTGATCTGGCCGATTCTGACAGCTGATTTAAAAATGTGGACATCTAGGTTTTTCAGTTTAGGTGAGATTGAGCCCATCTTGACTTGTTACAACACCACTACTCACAATCTGAATCCTCATTCAACTGTTTTTTATCTGTTTTTCACATTTACCAAAGTCCACAGACCCCTCTGCTGGCAATGACGTGTCACACCACTCACCATCTCCAACTCTCAATACATCAATCATCCACTGAACCCATGGCGACCATTCCCACACTTATACAACATCACGAGAAGATCCCAGGATTCAATCTCTTTCGAATGATTTTCAAAGACTCGTTACAGTGAGATGTTGCTAGTGTTATGTGCGAAAACGATAACACCATGTTCACAAAACAATTAACGAGATTTTCGGTAGAAAAAAGTGAGTGTAAAACACCTCCCATTGATAGCAAGTAACACTTGTAACACGACGGTGCGTCTTTTATATCATTATTGTGCACCCCACCTTTGAAAGAACTGTGGCAGTGGACCAACTGCTCACCATATAAACGCTGCAATGACAGGAAGTCTCCAGAAATCTCTCTGGTGGTGCAACTGCTGCTTTCCTATGTGACAACACACACACACAGCACCAGGAGAGGGGATTACTTTCTTAAACCATTGTTCGTGAGAGTATTTTTGTCATTATCTAGACGAGAACTGATAAGACTCACGTCAAAGTAGGGCAAAATAATATTTAGCTAATGGACCTAAGGATATATCCCCTGTCCCGAAGTCTGCATCCCAGGTCCTCATATGTTCTAAAATATGACCCATTCTGGTGATCCATATCCATGTTCAATAGATTCAGGATCACTTCCTGTGTCTTTTGGATAGCAATAGTTATTTTCCCATTTTTCAAGAGGATGAGAGCAGAAAATGGGGAATGTTAGACCAGTTTGCCTGACTTCAGTTGGAAAGATGCTGAGTCCAATTATTAAAGAGTAATGAGATTTCGATAGCAGTAAAATCGAACATGGATTGGATAAAATTATCATGCTTGACAAATTCGTTGGAATTTTTTTTTGGAAGATATAAAAGATAAAATATAAGGGTGCCAGGGATATTAATGTATCTAGACTTTCAGAAAGCCTTTGATACGGTCCCCGCACGGAGACTGTCTCTAAAAATAAGCACATGATGGGGTAGGGTTTGACAATGATAAAAATTGGTTGGCAACAGGAAGCAAAGAGCAGAGTGAACGGGGTCCTTTACAAAAGCATGCAGTGCGAGTGAGTGCGCAACTCGTGTTGCCGTAACTGATTACGCATATATATTATGATTTGGAAGAGGAAATTAGTTCACACAACAAGTTTGCGGATGACACAAAGCTGTGGCAGTGGAACTGTGAAAAGGATGTTAGGAGTTGCAGTGACCTGACAGTTAGTGAGTGGGCAGATTCGTGAGACAGATGCTGTATAATATAATAAATGTGAGGTTATCCACTTTGGCGGCAACAAACAAGGGACAGATTATTGATCTCAATGGATTTGGTTAAGTTAACGGAACGGACAGCGAACCGTTGTCCTTACATCATCACAGACAAGTTCGTCAGGTACAGCAGCAGTAGAAAGCTATTGGATTGTTGCCTCATAAACAAGAGGATTTCTACAATACAGAGGTATAAGAGGTTCTTCAGCTCTGTATAGCTCTGGTGAGATCACATCTGGAGCATTGTGTACAGTTTGGTCTCCCTAAATTGGGAAGGACATCCTTGTGATTTGAGCATGCAGGGCGTAGATTCTTGTGATTGATCCCTGGAGATGGCGGACTGTCATAAAAAGGAAAAGATTGACAAACTTAGGCTCGATTCCACTAAGTTTAGAAAGGATAAAGGGGAATCTTATAGAAACATATACAATTTATAAAAGACTTGTACAAGCAGATCAAGGAAAGATGTTTCCCATTGTCGTTAGTCCAGAACCAGTCCCACACTTTAAAAAAAGGGAAAGTCTTTAAGACTGCGGTAAAAAAAAAAACTTTTTTAAACCCAAGAGTTGTGAATTTAGGAATTCCCATGGCCACAGAGGGCAGTGAGGGCCAAACTCAAACTCACTTGATATGGATTTAAGAAAGAGAGAATTGATATAGCTCAGGGCTAGTGGAGGCCAAGGGATATGGGTAAACGCGGGCACGAGGAAAACGGTTATTGAATAGCGGAGCGGGGCCGGAGACACACCATTTCACAATGAGTGGTGGTGGCTGTCTCGAAGGGCCAAATGGTTGGCCTCCTCCTGCACCTATTTTCCTATGTTTCTACTGTGTGTCTAATAGAATTGGGTGAATCAAATTGGCATTGCTGACGAAGAGCATTTCCGTTGATGTATCAGATAGTTTTCCTAAAATCAACATGTATAGGACCAATATAGAGAACGAGGCCTATTCAAGACTGGTATTGACGGTGAAGGTTAGTGTTAACAGTCTTGTTTGCGTGGCCCTCCCTTGGGAAAGATGACCATGAATATGGTTGAGTCTTCTTTAGAATGAAGAGTACATATTTAATTGAGAAAACAAGGGTTCAGAACTTTAAAGAAAGGTTGACTATGGAGATATGAACGTGAATTTGCCAAGATAGACTGCAAATGATTCTAATGGGTTGATGTCTATAGGCAATTGAAGCATTTAAAAAAAGCGAAAAGACTTGCAAGGAGGAACTTCAACAAATGTTCACAAAAACCGCCAGTTTGGCAAAATAATAATCAGGGAAGTTATGCACATCCGTGGATAACAAGGAAATCAGGATTCGTTCAAACAAAAGATGAACATACAAATTAGCCCATAAAAGCAGCCTACCAGAAGGACTGGGAGAATTCCAGAGTTCCACAGAAGAGCTAATTAAGAAAATGAAATAGATTATAAAGAAAAAACTGGCAGGAACATAAAACTGACATGCAAACTTTTTTATAGATATTGAAGAGAAAAAAGATTGCTTAAAACTAAGTGTAGGCTCCCTTGCATTCAAACAGTGAAATTGATCAATTGGGAACAGACATGGCAGAGCCAACTGATAACTACTTTGGTTCAGTCTTCACTTAGGAGGACATAAATAATCTGCCAAAATAGCAGGGACCGGGACACAATATATGGCGGAACTGATGAAATCCAGTTAGCTGTAAGTGGTTTTTATTAAATTGAATGATTAAAGCCGTTAAATCCCAGGCCAAAAGGCTGCATCCCAAGTAACCTAAAAGTTACCCCAGAAATAGTGGAATCATTATATAATTGTTCAAAAACTCTTTAGATTCTGAGTAGTTTCACTGAATTGGAGGTACTAATGTAACCCCCGAACATTTATTAGAAAGGAGAGAGAAAACTGGTGAATTACAGACTATATCTAACATCGATGGTGGAACTGCAGCGAAATAAAGATGGAGTTAATGTTGGCCCTTGTGCTAGCGGGATTAGGTATGTGAAAGGGAGTACGATACAGATGTTGATGATCAACCTAAGCATATTGAATGGCGGTAGCAGCTCGAAGGGCCGAATGGCCTACTTTGCATCCTATTTTTCCTACCTTTCTATAATGTCCTTTTTGCCACTTGTGAACCTCTTGTTGCCCGCCTCTTTTAGGAGCCGTTGCGGATGGAAGAAGGACGTGACGGCATTGAGGCTCAGTTCCTGTGAGCTTCGAGGGCCTGAGCTTCGATGGAGACCACATGACGGCATAACAAGGAAAGCTTATGAGTGTGACGTGTGTGGCAAGGACTGCGTGCCCGAGCCTCTGGAGATCCACCGCGGTGCACCCGGAGAACACCCCTTCGACTTCTCGAATGCGGCAATAGCTTCATCACACCAACTGCCAAAAGTCCTCTGTGCAAAACCGTTGCACTCCAGCGAGAGCCCTTCACCTACACTGACTGCGGCAAAGCTTCAAGTCGTCGCCGGGTCGAAGGATGCACAACGCCTGCACACCAGGAACCCCCTCACCGATCGTCGCAAGTGGCAAGGTGTCAACCAATTCCGGCAATCTGGCTGTCCCACCAGCGCACAGCACACGGCCGAGAGCCCCCTACACCTACACCTCATGTGGCAAACTTCACCTTTCCAGCAAACATCCTTCCTCAACGCACCCACAGTGAACGCTCCCTTCACCTTGCCATGCGGCAAGAGCGTCACCCATTCCACCACCCTGCGGTCACATCAGCGCAACCACACTGAAGCCGCCCTTCACCTTCCCAAGTGCGGCAAGAATTCACAGATCCACAACCTGTGACGCACCATCGCTTCCACGACCGCGATCGCCCCTAACACCATCGCACATGCCAAGGCTTTTTCACCCATCCACAGCCTGCATGGCACCCAGCGGATACTCGGCCGCGACTCTGAACCCCGTCCCCATGCCTGAGGTGAAGCGCTTTAAACCTGGCCCTCCCCCCTGTCTCACCACGCTGCACACATGGCCACCCTACGACTGCCCTACTGCGGTGAGAGTTTTGACCAGCTACGCGGTGTGCGGCTGCACCGGCGACCCACGCCGCAAGCACTTGCTTCACCAACTCGTGACAAGAAAGCAAGGGGCTGTTGAGGACCAAGATGCACAAGACCCCGAGAGAGACCACTGTTGTGTGGCTATGTGCAAAGTGGTCACCCACGTTTCCTGCCTAGGCAGCACCCCGCGTACTCCACAGATGTGAGCGCCCTTCCCCTGCCCAACCTGGGAAAGGCTTCAATCACCACCTCCTTGACCACCTGCTGAGCACTGTGACCCACACCGGCCCACAGCTCCTGCCCCAGCCCGCCCCTTCACCTCTCCCTGTGGCAAGTAGGCCTTTCCCCCCCCCCCTCCTCCCCTCCTGCCGCGTGATCGACACTGAAGAATGTGTAACTTTCGGTCATTTCTTCAGTCATCCATTCCATCTCTCCAAGAATGCAGGCTGCCTTCCCCTGAGTTATCCACATTTGTGTCCCTTTTTTTTAAAAAACATCATCTGCATATCCTTTTTTAAACATTTCTGACCTAACATCGCTCAAACCCTCCCAAAGCCTTCACTCATCTGTAATGATACTCAAACTGAATGCAATACTCCAATATGCTACCTGACCAATCCTTTTAAACGACACATTGCACATATACATTCCGCACTCATCCCCCCTCGCCCTCATCGCTTCCCCCCCACTCATATACAAATTCTCTCCTCTCACTCCATGATGCCACCTCTCTCGTGCCCCCCTCCTCCGCTCACAGCCAACACCACACCCCCGTCTCGCACCTCCCGTCTCTCACACGCCACGGCACCCTTTTCCCTCCATTCCTCTCGCCTCTATCCCTAGCAAAATAAAATAGCTTGTCCTCCCCTCCCCCACGTCTCCTCTGATGTCCCCCCCACACACCCTCTCACTGTCTCCTCTCCTCTCTCACACACTAACTCTCTCTACACACGCACCCCTCTCTGTGCTGCTCTCACAACAACCTCTCCGCTACCATGCACACACTCTCTCTTGCTCACTGACTCATTTCCCTCACACACACACACACACACACACACCACACACACACACACACTACACACACAACAAACTCACCCCCTCTCTCGCACACACACTCCCTATCTCGTGCTCTCATCTTCACAAACATACTCCTGTTTTCTCTTCATTCAAACACACCCCTCTCCTCGCAACAAACACACCCCTCCTCACACACACTCCAATTCACCAACTTGCTTCTCTCACACTCCACTCTCACTTCTCCGTCTCACATACACATTTCCTCACTCACAACCGCTTCCAAACACACAATCTCTCTCCTTGATCTGACTACGTCTTTTCACCCTACACTTACACTCATTCACCAAGGCCTCTGATCCCTACATTCCAAAACAATTTAACTTCCCTTCCCACTCCCACACCTGATCTTTTCAATCCTATCCTAGCCCCTTGCTCCGTTCCAGATGAGTTAAAGAGCTTATTAGATCAAATCTAAAATGAGATCGTTCTTACGGACAAAAGCAGTCCTATAAACAAAAAGAAAGGCTGAAAAAGTAGTTATTATTAATTGTTTGTCATATTAAAGCTTTTCCGTAGTAAAAGCCAAATGTAATGATGATTGGATTTTGGAACTACCCGCCATCATACAAGGTTTTTTAACTTAATGAATAGTTCACAGCTCTCTTACCAAGGATTTTTTATTAAGTTTGAAAGGTTAATCAAATAAGAAGCCCAGAGGATGCCATTGCGGTTCTGGCTTTGCAAAGAGTAAACACAACTCCAATTTGGAGTGATGATGATTTTCGTACATTTAAGTCATGCAATTGTTGATATCTTAACTATATAAGCTCGTTATTCTGATATTCCTTTGTGTTGCTGCCAAGATTCAGACTGAAACGTACCTCTGGGTCTCTAGTGTCGACACCCGTCAGACGTTCAATTAAAGCTTTGTATGGCTATAAAAATTTGTTTGGGCTATCTTTTTGAGTGTGTACTTTGGCATTGCTAGTTGGCCAGGTCTCACTGGGACCCACCGCTGAATGACGAGAGCAAGTTACCAAATACTGGAAACGGAGGAATATGACTCTATCGGTCCATTGTATCCGACTATTCCAAACACTCGCTAGAAACACCTCTGTTTTCTGCAGAATTTTGGTCTTTCCCAACTGAGTTCTTCGAATAGACAAATAAACCAATGTAATTATAATCATATAACCTATTACAATTACAGCACGGAACAGTCCCCCTCCGTACCTTCATCCGTCCGACCATTTTTTTCTCTATTCCGATCTACTGCACTCGACCATACCCCATCCATTCCCTTCTACGTCCATATACCTATCCACTTTACTTGTAAATGTTTAAAATCGGATCCTCCTTCCACACCTCTGCTGAAGCTCATTCACACAGCCACCACCCTCTGATAAAGAATTCCCCCCTCACTTTCCACCTAAACTTCTGTTCCCTTAAAATTCTCATGTCATCCCTCTTGTTTGAATCTTCCCGACCTCAATTGAAAATCTTATATCCCACTATCTATTCCATCCACGTCGGAAACTCTGCTATCCCTTTTTCAATCATTTAAGACCTCAATCAAGAAGTCCCGCCCTTAACTCTGCGCTCCAAAGAATACAGACCTAGACTGTTCAACCTCTCTGTAAACATATTCTAACCCTGCTACATTTCTAGATATCTCCTCTGTACTCTCTCGTAATATTGTTGACAACCTTCCTATAGACTAGGCGACCAAAATTTACACGCATACTCCAGAATTGTCTATCAATTGCTGTACAATTTTAACAAGTACTTCCCTACTCCTATAATTCAATGCACTGATTTAAAGGCCACACACCAAAGCTTTCTTTACCACCCTAGTCTAACATGCGATTCCACCTCAGAACTTTCACATATCCCTAGATCCCTCTTTTCCACAGCATCCTCAATTCCTACAAGTTACATAGTACGTCCTCTCTTTTGATTTGTCCCAGCAAGATGTAGCCTTCAGCACTTTGCACATTAAAACTCCATCTTGCCAGCTTTCACCCACTTTTCAATTGGCCCAAATCTCTCATGATACTTTGAGATCTACTTCATTATCCACATACCACCTATCTTAGGATCATCCTAGCATATCTTTACTTATCCACATTTTCCACCCCATCATCCTGATCATTATGTATCAGACAAACAACAGTGACCCAACACAGATCCCCTGATCCCCATCCCACAGGTCACCGGCTTCCAAACCTGACTAACACCATCCACCATTACTCTCTGACATCTCCCATTCAGCCACTGTTGAATCATCTGCTTAACTCCGCCAGTAACGACCCAAAGATTGAACCTTCTGAAACCAACTTCATGGGAACCATGTCAAAGAAGCCTTACTGAAATGCCTAATAGACAACACCACTGCATTACCCTCACAATTTTCCCTAGTTAACCACCGCTTCAAAGAATTCAAGAGGTTTTTGTCCAAACAATGGACCTTCCCGGCACAAACCATTGACTGTTCCTACAGACTCTTTATTATCCAGATGACGTTATATATAATATCTCTAAGTATCCCTTTCCATGAATTTTCCCACCACTGACGTCAAACGATTGTCTAATTGCTTAGGTTTATTCTTGACCCCTGTTTAAAACAATGAACAACATCGCAAGGTACGCAAAATCCTCCGGCACATTCCCGTGCTATTGACATATGAAAGATTCTGGCCATAGCTCCTGCTATTTCTACAACTAACTTTGTGTATTTGAAGTATTTTTTACGTATCTTTTTGGGTACGTATTTTAAGAATGTATGCCTTTCTCTCTTTCTGTCTATCTCCTTTTCTCTCTCTCACGTGTCTCTCTCTCCCTTCTGATTAAGGCTCTCGCCCTGTTGAGACGATCCATTTGCTGGAGTTTAAATAAGCGGCTTTGTTTTTTTTACAATAGTCTGCCAAGTTGAAAACTGTCTCGAATAGCGGGTCGGCCCAGTCTAAATACTTGACTAATTTGTTTAAGGGATGACGAGTCTCCAAGTTGAGAAACTGGGTCTCGATTAAGCGGTCTCCCGTGAAAATACTTAGCGTATGAAAACAACGCTGAACAAACGTTGAAAACAAACAATTTTAAAGATGGGAATTGAGGTTCTCTTTCTCTTTCTCGTTTCTCTCCCGCTCTCTCACTATCATCTAGGGGGTATAACACGTTGATACCATTGAAGGAGAACCCCAGTCAACATATAGTTATTACAAACAGAACAAAGGGTTAGGATAAGCGAAAAGTGGAGATCCCTTTTTCCCTGATAAACAAAATAGCAAAATTTGTCAGGAAATTCGACAGAATTAAGCATTTCCTGACTAACGCAATGAATGAAAAGGGAGGAAGGGAGTTAGGAACACACAGAAGAAGAAGAAAACATATTAAATTCAATTGAAGTTAAAACAAACCCTGCCTTCAAGATGTGAATAGCACGGTTGGCACAGAGCAACAGAACAGCAGGCCAGACCCTTCATGGTGAAACCCCATATGAGAAATGTGGTCTTCTATCCGATGAATTTGAGACCTTATTATTGGCCAAACTTTGAAAAAGGATCTGATTTTGGTTTTGCTCCACTACTTCACAGTGTGTGGGCCAGACTTTGATGATTGGAAATCTGACCAATCACACGATCTGGATAAGTCCAATCACACGTCCAGGATGTTTGACTGGACAGAATTGGACCCTCCCACCCCTCTGCCAAAGCATTGTAAATTTATGGTAGAAGAAAATTGCTGTCACGGTTTAATCTCCCAACTTAATTTTCCCTCGTTTCATCAAACAAAGACTATCAACAAGTTAAAGACTTTCTAATACCCACAATTGAGACCTCGGTCCCTCCCACAGAGCAATGCCTAAACTAATAAAACACAGTGGCATGTAAAATCTCCTTGTAAAATTTCCCTGAAACCAAGTTTTTGTGGAAAGAAAAAGGTTTTGTCAAAAAATGGAAGTTAGATTACAAAGAGACTCATTGAATATATATAGATTAACTGCTTGTGTAAATGCTTTTGTAACTTATTTTGTGTAGTTTTGAGTGTATCCTTATAAGAATAACCTGAAAATAGCATTGGGGTAATACCATGTTTAAAGTATTTGTTTTTTTATAGATTTCTTTTGCACGATTAAAAGGATCAGATAAGTCTTCGATACCTGTGGTGCACTTTGAAGTTAATGGTGAATGTGTGTATTTGGATCATACTAATGCCTAATGGTAGGATTTAATTTTGAATATAATAAAATTTGGTATTGTGTGTGAAAATGCAAATGTGGTTGTTAGTATGAAAAATGCAAATTTGCTTTGGAATATGCAAAAGTTTACTTTGAAAATACAAAATCTGTTTGTTTTGGAAGAATGGAAAGAGGTGTTTAATAGTTTAAAAAATGCAAAAAGGTGTTTGGTTGGGAAATAGCAAATATGGAGGTTATGTTTGGAGAAATGTAAAATGGTTGGTTTTGGTTTTGAAAAATCAAAACTTTGTTTTTTTTAAAAATCAAAGGATATGGATTCAAATATGCTAACGGCACCGTTGTGTTTGAAAATATCAAAAGGTTGCTATTGCAAAAATCAAAAGTTGCTTTGAAAATTGGCAAAAGGTTGCGTTGAAAGAATGCAAATGGTGTTTGGTTTGTAAAAATGCAATAGGGTATTGGGCTTTGAAAATGGCATAAAATGTGGTTTGTGTTTTGAAAAAATCAATGATGGTTTGGTTTGAAGAAATGAAAAATTGGCAAATGAGTGGTGTTGTTTGAAAATGGCAAATGGAGTTTGTTTTAATATTCAAGATGGTGGTTTTGTTTTGATAAAAATGCAAAAAGTTCTGTTGAAAATGCTAATTGGTTTGTTTTAAAATCAAAAGTCAGGTTAAAAATCAAGTTGATTGTTTGAAACGCTAATAGTGGTTGTTTATTCGCAAAATAATATTTAAAAATCAAAAAAAAAGTTTATTTTGAAAATGGAATAGGTTTCTTATGAAAATGCAAACGAGTTTGCTTTAAATTGAAAAAGTTTCTTTAAACTGCAAAAGTTTCTTTGAAAATGCAAAAGAAAGAGGATTAAAAGTTCAATTGGAGGTTGGTTTGCTTAGAAAAGACAAAAGGTTTTGCTCAAAACCGGGTTTTCATTTGAGAAAATGCAACAGTATTGGCTTTGAAATTGCAAAAGGTAGCTTTGAAAAAGCAAAAAGGTTTGCTTTAAAAAAAAAATGCAAAATTTTTTGCTTTGAAAATGCAACGTTGTGTTGCTTTTGAAATGCAAAAGTGTTTTTTCATTATATACACAAGTGTTGCTTTGAAAATCAAACGTTTGTCTTTAAAATGTATTGGTTTGCTTTGACAATCAAAAGTGGTTATGCATTAAGAATACAAAAGGGTTCTTTGTTGAAAATCAAAAGTATTTGCTTCGACGAAATAAACGTTTGTTTTTTTGAAAATGATTCCGACGGTAGTTCTACAATACAACAAAAGTGATTTGCTTTGAACAATGCAGAGAGTGTTGTCTTTGAAAAAATGCAAAAGGTTTCTTTGAAAAGCAAAGTGTTAACTACTTGAAAATAAAAAGTATTTGCTTTGAAAGCAAAAGGTTTCTTTAAATATGCAAAAGTTTGCTTTGAAAATGAATTGGTTTGCTTAGAGAGCAACTGCAAAAGTTTGTTTGCATTGAAAAATGCAAAAATGAGTTTTTCCTTTTTGAAAATCAAAAGTATTTGCTCGAAAATAAACGTTTTAGTTTGCTTTTGAAAAATGCCGACAGTATGGTTTTCTTTGGGTGCAATATATACAAAAGGTGTATTCTTTGACAATCTAAAGGGGAATACTATCTCCCTAATATATCTCG
>JAVHYY010000659.1:0-50123 GCA_035221665.1 Okamejei kenojei
CATAGGAGAGATAGTATTGCCTCTGCTTTCCTTTCCGTTTTTCTTTTCTAATTTCTCTAACTGTGCATCTCTGGCTTCGAATGTCACTGTTTTTCCTTCTTGAAGATGGTTTCGACAGTTTCCTGTGCTTGGCATTGGTACCAAAACTTTCTTGGAGTAAACCCTTCTTGCCTCTTGATAGCCTTGTCCGGGTCAGACAACCTTTTACAAGTACTTTAGCATTTCCGCATGTGTAATACGCCATAAATCATAAGCCTCCTCTTTTCATCAGTAATTTATATTTCTACTACTTTGTCAAATGCCGTTTATGAAGCTTCATACTGCAAAGGATCCACCATAAAATTGTAGAATTCTATTGGTGTAGGGTGCAAAGAGAGAGATTTTGTTTAATTTTAGCTTGTATGAATTTAGCGTGCTACTCCGGCCAATTCACGTAATCCATCTTGATATTCCTTGGCTTGGCGCAAACAAATGACTAGCCAGGGTCTCGGATAATAATACTGGTCTAGGCTCGAGCCTGTGTATCAGGCCTCAGAATAAGCGTAAACTGAGCTTTGGTTTGCCCCGAGCCTCTACAATGCCCCATCTGTCATTTTGCTCTTCGTCACCATGCACACATACTAGTTGGCTGAGATGAAGTTTGTCCATATTTTGGCAACATGCAAGTTCTGCATCACGAGGCCGGATATCTCATGGCTGCATGATTTGATTTAGCTGTTGTTTTACTTTGGCAGTACCTTTTCTCTCTTTTTAAAAAAATAAACTCTTTTATTGGCATTCCGCAGCAAACACATTTCATCAAAATGGGTTTTTTCATGAATAAAATGCTATGTATACAACATCCACTTATGTTTACTTGAATTTCCCATCTTTGAGATTTTGACAAACAAATATAGAAACAAGAACACACGTAGTAAAAACTACAAACACTTAGGGAGTGATCCTTCGTTATCTCTCTCACACATCAAAAATTTGTAAATATAAAGTTCTGGCCTATGAGGCGTTACAAAGTTAACCCAAATTTTCCCCAGCGTGACACAAAAAATCCATTTAAAGATACACAATCCTGTAATCTTCTCCATTTTATAAATATTCATTGTGATGTCCATGCCAAGCATTCAGAGTTTGGGCTCTCCTGTGATAACATTTCTTTGTGAGAGCTTTTTTACCAGCTACCAGTCATATATTCAGTAAGTATAAGTCTTCTTTCTGCCAGACTTCAAGTATGTCTAAAAGACACGGTCTTACTCTCCAGGGGCACATGACATCTAAAAATGTCTTGCAAGCATCATGTAACTCTCCTTCTCCAAAAATCAAAAATAACAGGGCAATCTCAGAGAACATGGTTCATGATCTGCTTTAATTTTCCACATTATTCTCCAACAAACTGGAGAGTTCCACCCATTAAATGGTATTTTCTGAAAAAGCGTAAAAAAAAGTAAGATAAAACAGAACTTACCAGTTTGAAGGTGATCTGTATTTGGAAACGAGGAGATCCGCGGTGAGGGATTTCGTGATAGACCCCACCAGCACGCATGCGCGGCATCCTTCCAAAGCAGCGGTGAAATAGGAATCACAGAAACACATCATGACTAAAATAGTAAGATGAAGAACGTAGAACTTCCAGTTGATCCTTTGACTCAGATGTGTGGAACGGTGGGCACGAAATCCTCACCGCGACTCCTCGAAAAATACAGATCAACCGTTCAAACGTTGGTAAGTTCTCGTTTAATCATACTATTTTACTTTCCAGTCACGTGTAGTGACTTTGTAATGATTTTCCAAAAGCTCTATATATCACGCCCTGGACAACGTCCATCTGCTTATCACACTGCCGCAAGACTGATGGAGGAAGGACTGTTAATGCTGTTCCAGTCGTACAGGCCTGAAAAATCAACACAATTTATTAATCAAATAAACAACAAATAAACCCTAATTCGGGACAGACATTCACTGAGCGGTTTTTCCCAGGATAGCTTCTGTGAATGTCCGCAGGGGGTGACCATGCTTGTTTGTAGACTGTTGAAAGGTTTCTTCACTGGCCCAGCCCGCGGTGGCGAGGTTTGGTCCATGGGGCTACCTCCATGGCCCTGCCCCTGATGTGGATGCAGCCCTGGTGGAATGAGAGTTAAAAAAGTTTAGTACAACTCCTGCTGCATCCAGCACCAACCCCTGATTCACCTGGACGAAAAGTCTGTACAGTCACCCCGATGAATGCGGTGAGGTTAGTGGCAGATGAGGACCCTTGTTCCTACATCCAGATTGACTCCTGTAACCTTATGTAGTTGTGGAAGATTAAGTGACTTAGCAGATAGTGGCATCCTACCGGGTACCCCCTAAAACTCCAACTGCAGCCCATGCGCCCCTGGCCTTGCTGCTTCAATAAATCTTTGGAGACAAAAGAAATTTATTTGCCAGGGGTGCCCCACCATGCTTCCAGGTTCGCAGTTTTCTGTAACGCAGGACTCGTTGGGCTGTAGTCAGTGCACATAAGCAAATCACCACCTTGAGGGTGAAGCTGTTTCAAGTAGGTAGCTCATCCATTGGAGCCCCAGCTCGCTCAGTGGGTCCAGCACGAGCCCCACGTCCCACGTTACAGTATATCTGGGTCGCGGAGGTTTGGTGTTGAACCAACCCCACATTAGTTTAGACACACCAAGTTGTTGGAGTCTGATACCAATATCCAGGTATGAGGAACAGCGCACTCCTGGCGCGGTTGAATGGCACTGTAAGCTGAGGCCACCATCGATCGAAGATGGGAGGCCACTTAAAAACTCCAGGGACATCAAGTATCGTTGCCGAGTTGGAAGTCTTGTTAGTCCGGGCACAGAATGCCTCCCACTTCCTGATTTTGGGTGAGGTACTGTTTCCGAGTTGATTCTCAGCATGATGCGCGGCGATAATTTCTATGACTCGTGATGAGATGCCCCGACTGGATGAGTGGTCTTTTCAGAACCTGCAGGCCAACAAGTTTAAGTGACCAGGCAAGGATGACTATCCCCCGTAATGGGGTGAGTAATCAATTTAGGGTGGTTTCCCAATCGCCATCCAGGGTTGTTTTGAAATTTTAAACGACCATCAGGTACCATGGTTGTGTAGCCAGTCGGGACTGATCAATATGCCAGTTGCAGAGTCCAGTTTGATTTTCTGCAATACCCGACTGATAGGCAGAATGGGGCAAATCGTAGCAAAACCATTTCCCCCAATGGATAGAAAACGCATCCATTGCTTATTGCCCCAGGGTCCTGGTTCCCACGACACATACGTTGGTATCTGATGGTTCAGCCTGGACGCAAATAGGTCAATATCTGGTGTCCCATAGTGAGCTATAATGTCTCCAAAAATTTGGGGTTCAACATCCACCTCGATGTTGTCATTGAATACTCGTGACCCTGGAGTCCTCCGCCACTGTATTAAGCTTTCCCAGGCAAATAGGTCGCAAGTAATCCAAAATATTCCTTTCAATGCACCAGTGCCAAATTGTGTTAGCCAATTCATCGCAAGATAGCGACCTGAAACCACCATATGATTGATGTAAGCCGCCACTGTAGTGTTATCTATTTGAAGGCGGACATGTAAATCCCCGTGATTTAGTCCCAGTAAGCCCGCAGTCCATGAAATGCCCCCCAGCATTCTATATAGTTTATTATCCCGTGTGACTTCCAGTAATGTAGACTCACGAGAGTTGTCCATCTGCCACCACAACTGGACATCGTATCAGTTGCCCCCCAGCCTTGTGCGCTTGCGTCAGTTGTAGCACGTCAGGGTTGCATACTATGATGGGTCTGTGACACTCTCTAATATTGTCAACCCACCATTGTAGCTCGTTTCCTAGCCTTTGCTGGTAACCAGTTTATCCGATCAAAGTGCCCAGCATTTGTTTTTAATGCCGTGATATTTGTTCTTTGTAAAATTTCGGTAGTGTAGTGGGCTGAATTGTGCAGCTGTGAATGTAGCTACCAATTTCCCTATAACTTTTGCTGTTTGCCGAATGGTCGGTACCCTGGCGCAAGTTAAGACTGTGGCACTTCTTCTCTTATAGCAGTAGCTTTATTGGTTGGGATGGAATCTTCATTAAATTGGTGTCTAGGGTGAACCCCAAATAATCCATAACCCGTACCGGGTGCAATTTTGATTTGTCTGGATGGATTACAAACCCCAGCTTCTCGAAGAGAGCCTTAGTCGCAGTCACTGCCCGTGTTGCCAATTGGAGGGTCTGACCCACTATAAGGATATCATCCAAATATGCCTTACCATATAATTTTGTTGTCGGAAAAGAGCCAATGTAGGTTTTACCAATTTTGTAAACAGCCTAGGGGCTGTGGTGATTCCATTGGGCAATGCCTTGTATTCCCATAATTGATCCTTCCAGACAAACTTTAGGAATTTCCTGTGAGCTCAGAGATGGCACTCTTAAGTTTAGCGAACCGTATAGTATGCATCTTTCAAATCAATGCATGCCATAAAGTACCCTGTGTAAAGCATATGCTTGGCTGTTTCAAAAGTATCCATTTTGAAAATGGATATATTGTACAAAAAGTGTTCAGCTCAGTTAAGTCTACATATATCCGACATCCCCATCTTTTTAATTCTGGTGAAGATGTTGGACACAAACTCAATTGGTTCTTGCTTGGATTTTGCCAATTACCCCTTTTGCTGCTAGCCATATAATTTCAGCATGTCCTGCCTCCACCTCTTTTTGGGATAGTGTAAACTTCCCTATGAGGCGAATGCTGGGTAGGGGGATTTATACCTCCAATAAATTCCATAACATAACCTTGAACACTTGTAAAATAAACTCATCTGTGGTGACAGTTTCCATATGTCCAAAAAGGCCGCAATCGCCCACCTATTTGTGCAGGAGGGGGATGCTAAGGCATGAGAGGAACCAGACCCCCTTACCTCCATGGTTGTAACCATATAACGATATAACAATTTACAGCACGGAACAGGCCCTCTCGCCCTATCCAGTCCGTGCCGACCATACATTGTTTTCTCCCCTAGTCCCATCTACCTGCACTCAGACCATACCCCTCCATTCCCTTCACGTCCATATACCTATCCACTTTACTCTTAAATGTTAAAATCGATCCTGCCTCCACCACTTCTGCTGGAAGCTGATTCCACACAGCCACCACCCCTCTGAGTAAAGAAGTTCCCCCTCACGTTACCCCGAAACCTCTGTCCCTTAATTCTCATGTCATGCCCTCTTGTTTTGAAATTCCCTACCCTCAATGGGAAAAAAAGTATCCACGTCAACTCTGTCTATCCCTTTCATCATTTTAAAGACCTCAATCAAGTCCCCCTCAACCTTCTGCGCTCCAAAGAATAAAGACCTAACTTGTCAACTTTCTCTGTAACATAGTTGCTGGAACCCTGCAACATTCTAGTAAATCTCCTCTGTACTCTCTCTATTTTGTTGACATCCTTCCTATAACTAGGCGACCAAAATTGTACTCCATACTCCAGAATTGGTCTTACCAATGCCTTGTACAGTTTTAACATTACTTCCCTATCCTATATACAATGTTCTGATTTATAAAGGGCCAGCACACCAAAGGCTTCTTTACACCCTATCTACATGCGATTCCACCTTCAGGGAACTATGCACAGTTATTCCTAAAGATCCCTCTGTTCCCTTTTTCTCCCCCCACAATATCAATATATTATATATATATATAATCTTCCAAGCATTCCTCAATTCCCTACCAATTACCATGTACGTCCTATTTTGATTTGTCCTGCCAAGATGTAGCACTTCACACTTATCAGCATTAAACTCTCCATCTGCCATCTTTCAGCCCACTTTTCCAAATGGCCCAACTCTCTCTGTAGACTGAAAATCTACTTCATTATTCACAACACCACCTATCTTAGTATCATCTGCATACTTACTTATCCAATTTTCCACCCCATCATCCTGATCATTTGATGTACATGACAAACAACAGTGGACCCACACAGATCCTTGAGGCACCCCACTGGTCACTGGCTTCCAACCTGACAAACAGCCATCCACCATTACTCTCTGACATCTCCCATTCAGCCACTGTTGAATCCATCTTGCTACTCCCGCCATTAACACCCAAAGATTTGAACCTTCTTAACCAACCTTCCATGGGAAACCTTGTCAAAGGCCTTACTGAAATCCATATAGACAACATCCACTGCTTTAAAACCCTCATCAATTTCCCTAGTTACGCTTCAAAAAATTCAAGAAGGTTTGTCAAACATGACCTTCCAGGCACAAATCCATGTTGACTGTTCCTGATCAGACCCTGTTTATCCAGATGCTTATATTATATTATCTCTAAGTATCCTTTCCATTAATTTGCCCACCACTGACGTCAAACTAATAGGTCTATAATTGCTAGGTTTTATTCTTTGAACCCTTTTTAAACAATGGAACAACATGCGCAGTACGCCAATCCTCCGGCACTATTCCCGTTTCTAATGACATTTAAATATTTCTGTCATAGCTCCTGCTATTTCTACACTAACTTCCCTCAATGTCCTAGGAATATCCTGTCAGGACCTGGAGACTTATCCACTTTTATATTTTTCAAAAGTGTCAGTACTTTTCCTCCTCTTTGTGAATCTCATAGCTTCCATAGCTACTCTACTCTTTCCCCTTAACTCACCGAGTTCAATATCCTTCTCCTTGGTGAATACCGAAGAAAATAAATTGTTCAATATCTCCCCCATCTCTTTTGGCTCTGCAGATAGCTGTCCATTCTGGTTCTCTAATGGTCCAATTTTATCCCTCGTTATCCTTTTGCTATTAATATTGCTGTAGAAACCCTTTGGGGTTTACTTTCACCTTTCTTGCAAAGCAACCTCATAGCTTCTTTTAGCCTTCCTAATTTCTTTCTTAAGATTCTTTTTACCTTCTTTATACTCCTCTAGCACCTCATTTACTCCATGCCTCCTATAATTATTGTATATATCTCTCTTTTTTCGAAACAAGTGTCCAATTTCCCTTGAAAAACACCATGGCTCTTTCCAATTTTTACTATTTCCTTTCAACCTAACAGGGACATAAAGATTCTGTACTCTTACAATTTCCCCTTTAAATGTCCTCCATTTCTCTTCTACATCCTTCCCCATGAAAACAAAGTGTCCCAATTCACTCCTTTAAAATCCTTACGCATTCCCTCAAAGTTAGCCTTTCTCCAATCAAAAATCTCTACCCTAGTCCAGTTCTGACTCTCTCCATAATTATATTGAAACTAATGGTATTGTGATCACTGGTCCCGAAGTGCTCACCAACGCATACCTCCGTCACCTGACCTGCCCTCATATCCTAACAGGAGGTCCAGCACTGCCCCTTCTCTGGTCGTTACCTCTATGTACTGCTGCAAAAAACTATCCTGCACACATTTTACAAACTCCAAAACCATCCAGCCCATTTACAGAATGTGTTTCCCAGTCTATTTTTGGAAAATTGAAATCTCCCACAATCACTACCTTGTGCTTACTACTAATATCTGCTATCTCCTTACATATTTTGCTCTTCCAATTCTCGCTCCCCATTTGGCGGTCTATAATACACCCCTAAAAGTGTTGCTACATCGTTCTCACTTCTCAGTTCCACCCAAATAGCCTCCCTAGACGAGCCCTCTAATCTATCCCGCCAAAGCACTGCTGTAATATCTTCTCTGACAGGCAATGCAACACCTCCCCCTCTGGTCCCTCCAATTCTATCACACCTGAAGCAACGAAATCCTGGAATATTTAGTTTCCAATCACAGCCCTCCTGCAACCATGTTTCACTGATTGCCACAACATCATATTTCCAGGTGTCAATCCAGGCTCTAAGTTCGTCCACCTTACTTACAATGCTCCTAGCATTAAAATATACACATTTTAGAAACCCACCATCCCTTATTCTCGGTCTATTATCTTTTTCATCTTTCTCGCCTACATTTGGATCCGAGTGCTTCCCTTCTCTGCCTCTTGCCCCACACCCTGACCTCTAGAGCCCCCCTCAAACCCGAGTCCCTCCCCCCAGCCTTTCTAGTTTAAAGTCTCCCCAGTAGCCTTTGCAAATCTCCCTGCCAGGATATTGGTCCCCCTCGGGCTCAAGTGCAACCCGTCCTTTGTGTACAGATCATGCCTTCCCCAAAAGAGGTCCCAGTGATCAAGAAACTTGAATCCCTGCCACTGCACCAGTCCCTCAGCCACGCATTTATCCTCCACCTCATTTCATTCCTACTCCCGCTGTCACGTGGCACAGGCAGTAATCCTGAAATCGTTACCCTTTTGGGTCCTTCTCCTTAACTTTCCCCCCACTCCCTAAATTCTCCCTTCAGGACCTCATCACTTTTTCTGCCTATGTCATTGGTACCTATGTGTACCACAACATCAGGCTCCTCTCCCTCCCTTATCAGAATCTTTTGTACACGTTCTGACACTTGCGAGACCCTGGCACCAGGGAGGCAAACTACCATCCTGGTCTCCCGACTGCGTCTACAGAATCACCTATCCGACCCCCTAACTATAGGGTCCCCTATTACAATTGCCCTCCTCTTTTTGCTACCCTTCTGAGCATCAGGGCCGGTCTCTGTGCCGGAGGCCCGGCCGCTGTTGGTGCCCCCACTAGGCTGTCCCCTCCAATCGTACTCAAACCCGAGTACCTATTTTCCAGGTGTACGGTCACAGGGGTACTCTCTAAGCCCCTGCCTCTGCCCCTTGCCCTTTCTAACCGTGACCCACTTGTCTGCCTCCTGTGGTCTGGGAGTGACTACCTCCCTGTAGCTCCTCTCTATGACCTCCTCACTCTCCCTGAGGAGACGGAGGTCATCGAGCTGCTGCTCCAGTTCCTAACACAGTCCTTTAGGAGCCCCATCTCAACACACCTGGCGCAGATGTGGATGTCTGGAGGGCTATCAGATTCCCTGACCTCCCACATCTGACATCCAGAACAGTACACTGCCCTGTCCTTCATACTGCCCCCTTACACAGGATACAATAGCAACACAATACAAAGTACACAACAAACTGCTGGAATCTGACTGCCAATCAGCTGCTTACCCTGGTCCACTTTCCACCAATCAGCGGCTTCCTCAAAAAAAAAAACCCACTTCTCCAAATGGAATGTTATGGATTTGGGTAAAAACAAGCCCCGCGCTTACCGGTCGCTCCTCCTCATCCAACGGCTCTGGCCACTGAAAGAAAACAAGCCCCCGCGCTAGATTTTTGAAGCTTACCGGTTAGCGGCGGTTCCTTACGTATGGCGTTTTGTTTGGACGTTGTGGAGGTTGACGGGTGGCGGCCGCATCTTCCATGCAGGCCGCGGTTGGCCTTGCCCTAAAAAAGGTCATTGTGTTTGCGGAAGTGGAGGTGGGGTAGGACCTTTGTGTCCTGTCCGGCAGTCGTGGCTTCCAGGTTGTGTTTGGCTGTTGCCGGTGGTATGGGTGAAGTCTGGCCGTAGGAGGTTTCACGAGGCCAGCTGTTTTGGCATCCTCGTCCAGTTCTTTCACCTGTTTGGACAGGTCTCCAAACAATTGATGCAGCGGTGGAGCGGTTGATGGTCGGCACAACCCCGCGAAATTTGGGGTTGAGTGTGGGCTTTATGGAGCTCTTACGCAGGCAGTTTATCTCATACTGGGCGTTGCATAGGAGTGCCAGTGCATCTTGTTGTTCACTGGACACATTATCCCCGTCCAGGGTCCTAGCAAACGCCGTTATGCCCGTGGAGAGAACTTTTAAAATACGCTGGAGGCGGACATCCTGCATCCTGGTGGCCGTACTCAAGTGTCCCTAGATCTGGGCATTAACCAAGGCAACACTGAGGTTTGATGCAGTTCTTGGGCGGTATCTGCTCCAGCAGGCCTACTCGACGCAGCAGTGGAGCTGCCAGACTGCACTATGGCAGATCTCCCTGGCAGTGGTACGTGGTGGAGCACAGTTGCAGGGCTCCCCTGTCGTGCAGCTGTCCCCCGCCCAGCCCCCTCGGGTCTTCTGGAACTCAGGGAGAGTTTGCTTGTGATGAGCGAGGCCCCTTGCCACGTACCTGTTTCCCCCCTCTTTTTCTTGGGGGAAGGGGGCTCGAAGTCTGGATCCGCTGCATCCAGCTCCGGAGCGGTAAACCACTCGGGTGAGTCGAGCGCTAAAGTAGCGGGAGCGCCCGACTTCCGCATTCCTGCCCCCACATGCCTCAAAGCTGCCGGTGGTGCTTGCAGCTCCGGGGACAAGGGCCGTTGGCTGGTCGATGCAGCTCGGCTCCTCGACAGCGTCGCCTTCCTCTTGCCCTTGTCCATCCTGTGGAGTGAAGGTAAGTACTTACCTGCCGGCCTTTATGAAGGAGGCGGAGGAGAGAGCGCACTCCCCCCCCAGCCTGCCGATGCAAATGCGCGCGACGATATGCCGTGCATGCGTGCTGGCGGGGTCTTCACAAAGTCACTCACGTGACTCTGAAGTAAAATACCGTATCAGGCTTTTCCAACTAAACTCCCTCCAGTTTTGTGAGCTGGTGCACTTCCATCTATACCTCCATATTGCTGTCCATTTTTCCTCGTATATGATTATCTCTCCTTCCTTCTTCCATTTCATTTTAATAATATATAAGGTTGAGTGTGATTTAGATTCAATAACCCTTTATACATACATGAAAATAATTTTACTATCAGTATTTGAGATACACTTTCCTAAATAATCTCATCAAACCTATACTTGACTCCGTTTTATTTTTAACATTTTTATTAACATAGTTCCACATGTGTAAGTATCGACAGAAGTCTTGTTTTTCTAACAGGAATTTTTCTTTAAGCATTTCAGCATTTCACGAAAGCATTTCATTAAGCATTTCACGAAATCTACATTAAGAACTGATATCGGTCTAAATGACCCACACTCTGTTTTATCTTTAACTTCTTCTGGTATAGCAGGGATAATTGCCTCCCTCCAGCTCGGTGGTGTTTTGTGCCTTTTTTAAAAACTAGTTTAATGTACCAAGTATACTAGGTGTTAAGTCATCTTTAAATTCTTATACCAATCTGCCGCATAACCATCAGATCCTGGTGACTTGTTCAACTTGAGCCGACTAATTGCAATTTTTAATTCATTTTCTTATGTCTCCAGTCATTATCTTGTTTTGTTCTTCATTTAAGATAGGCAAATTTATGGAATTCAGAAAGGTGTCTACTTGAGTTTGGCTACCTCCTGGAAGTTCAGAATTCAAAGTTCTGTAGAATATTCCAAAGGCTTACTGAATTTTACTTAATTTACGTTTCAATATTTTTGTTCTTGGGTCTCTGATTCTGGGAACTGTATTTTCAGCCATCTTTTTTTTTCTGTTTCCACGCCAATACTTTCATAGATTTAGAACCACTTTCATAGTGCCTCTGTTTAAGGAACATTAACTTTTCATGATTTCTTGTGCAGTAAGATTGTTGATTTCCTTCCTAGTATTCCTAATTTCCTCCAAAGTATTCCGCACCAGCATCAATTTGTATTTCCTTTCTAGTTCCTTCAGCTTATTTTCAAATCCCGAAATGTTTTATTCTTTATTTTTTTCTTATATGAAGATATTGCTATAAATTTACCTCTTAGAACTGCCTTCAAATCATCCCACAAAATAGGGGGAGAGATTTCTCCGTTATCATTGAGTTCTAAATAGAGACTTATCTCCTTTTTAATTTGTTCCTTAAATGTTAAGATCATTGAGTTGGCTCGAGTTCAGTTTCCATGCAGCATTTTGGACGTAGGTCTAAATCAACAGATAGGTTAATAGGTGCATGGTCACTTAAATCTATTGTTCCAATTCCACGGGTGTCTATTTTATCTTTATCCTTTCCAAATGTTATAAAATGGTCTATTCTTGTGTATAAGAGAGTGTGGGGCCGAGTAATTGGTGTAATCCCTTCTATAGGGAAAAGTCCAGCCAAATCGACCCCTTTAAATAGAGTTTTGACTTTATGAAAAGACTTTGTATCATGAGTTTTTTTTACTGGATGAGTCTAGCCCTGGTTGTAAATGTATATTTAGGTCTCCCCCACATATAAGAAGGCCTACCATCTTATATTAATAATTCTCTGGAAGAAATTAAAATAACTTCCAGGAGGTACATATACATTCAGCAACGTAACTTGATTCCCATCTATATTCCCCCTTACTAAAATAAATCTACTGTCCTTATCACTCATTTCAAATACTTTCTCAAAATTTAACTTGCTTGAGATGACAGTAGCGACTCCTCTCCTACGTCCCGTTATATATGAGGAGAAAAAGAGCTTAGTGAAACCCATTCTTTTAAGTTTTTTGTAGTTTTCTTTGTCATTTACGTGGGGTTCCTTTAAGTATCCAAATGGGCCTGTTCTTTCCTCATTTTAGTTAGAATTTTGCTGCGTTTAATTGGGTTTAACAGTCCATTCACATTAAAAGAGATGAATTTTACCTTGCCAGTAGCCATTTGTATTTATCTTTCTGTGTATCACTAACATGGTGAAATTAGACATAACAAATCTACTCCCTGAACAGACAAAAACAAAAGAACATATGAAAAAACAAAGGCGTGATTCCAAGGTAGGGGTCTTCTGTGGATGACCCTGGGCTAGGCTTGAGGAAAAACCTAGTTGTGGGGGAGAGCCTCTCTCATCTGTCATAAGGGCCCCCACTGCAGCATCCAAAAAGAAAAAAAAACATCCATAAGGCAGAACACACTTCCCTGTGCATTCCTCCCCTGTATTTACCTTCATTTAAATAGGGGAAAACAGATGAAATAATGCACCGTCAACTTTTAAGTTCTGTTCCGCTCACTTACATTTTAAAAGTTATTCATAACTTAAAGCTCTTCTGAAGATGAGGGCTGTCTTCTGAAGAACCATAGTCTCTCCACGATGTCCTTCTCCCGCTCCTCGGCCGTCCCCTGTGGTCTTTGATCTTCCCACCATCTCCCACGCAGTGCGGGACAGTTGCTTAGCCAGGCTCTCTTTTGGTGGGTCACTGTGACGGGCAGTCCTCTGTTCCTCATGTCAGTGGTCGCCTCATCGACCATCTGGTACAGCCATGGCTCGTCCCTCGTAAAATACACGTAACTTGGTGGGGAACGGAGTTTGGAAGAGGATCTTGTTCTATTTTAAAACCCGTTTTGCCTCACAATATTCTTTTTGCTTCTGTAACACAACTGGGGCATAGTCCCTGATCGAAGTATGTTAGTCTCCATTCAAAAACACTTGTTTGTTTCCACAGGCCTTGCGCAAAATCTCCTCTTTCATTTTGTAGCGGAGAAATCTGATTATTATGGATCGTGGTTTACTCTCCTGGATCTACGGGGGGGTTTCGGGGTGAGTCTCGATGTGAAGCTCTGGTGGGGGTGGAAGTTCAAGTGTGTCCCACAATAGCTTATCCACAAAGTCCACCATAAACGACCCCTCTGCTCCTTCAGGGACATAATATATATCCGTATATTCTGCCGTCTGGATCGCCTTTCTAGGTCGTGTAGCTTGTTTTCTTGCTGGTTTATCACTTTTTCATCTTAACTAGCACCTGCTCCATGTTTAGCACATGGTCTCCACCCTTTTGAGCGTGTGTCTGCCACCGCTATATTTTGATTAACCTTGGTGAGTTTGCCTTCGCCCTCGTTGTTAGCTCCGCCCTCTAGCACATTTGTAGGTGAGCCTTCCGTGTTTTCTTCATGTTCGTGGCCGCCAACTTGTTGCTAATTCCAGGTGTGCTTTTCGTCGTCTCATCTCTTCTTCTTGTCACCTCATCTCTTATTTATGCTGTTCATCTTGTCACCCTCATCTCTCCTTTCAGCTGTTCTTCTTGCCGCTCAATCTCATGTTTCTTCTCCAAGGCATTTGTTTCTATTGAGAGAGCAGCTGGATCAACTTCAATTTCCATTTGAGCAGAGGCCCTTGACGCTGAACTGGCTAGAGAACCAGATTTATGTCCTGATCTTCTTGTAGATACATTTGAAATATTATCTTGTGGTGTAATCTCCTCTTCCATTCCAGCACCTTGTTGAGTAGCTCTTTCAAATGTATGAGTACGTAAGTTGTAGTATAATTTCAGTTAACCACCCTTCCACCTGTTCCATGAAATCATCGAATAACTTCCACCTTTTTAACCATTGGGTGTATATTTTGCATTCTCCCTGAGGCAGCTGTGAAAGCAGCAGTACATTTTGTTTCTCATCTACCTCATGCCAGAGGTTGAATAGTTGAACCAGATTAAGATCATACTTTCTACGTGTTCTCATCTGATTCATTAGTTTTTTCTGATCTTCAATTGAATTGGTAACCTGTTTCCATAACTTGTGTTTCTCTCCTGGGTTTCCTTAAGGAAGGGAAACTTTGGCCTTATTTGCTTCTTCTAGATACCTTGGCCTCACTCCACCACCTTGTGACTCACCTGCTCCATCTTGCTCCATGGATTTAAACAGGTGTTGGCTGATTGCCATATCTGGATTTTAGACAAACAGGGGCGTCTTCAATTTGCTTCAGTCACTATTGATTAAACATTGGTTGAATGTTCTAAAAACAATCAATAAAAACTTTTACAAACTTGACTTTCAGACAACATCCAAAATATTTTCGAAGTATAGAAGTGACTTCAGTTCGACTTCAAATCAACTCAAGGACAAGCACCTGGATCAATCCAGGCTGGCTAGAAAACAAGCTTCTTGGTTTCTTTCCAATCTTTAGCAGAACTTAAACTTCTCCAGACTCTGCAGAAGCCGTTCAGATTAAAGCGTTCCAGCTTCTGAATTCATCATAGTGTAGCGGCACCAAACGTGGTGAATAAACAGTTGCTTTTATTCAGTGAGATAATAGGTTTGAAATACAGTTTGGTCCTCTAACACAATAATGTCATTGCTGCTGCAGCTGAGTGAGGGTGTTGTCTCGAGCTCAGCTACCTGTTGACTCGGGTGATCTCCAGGTGAGATACGCTTATGTAGCAGGAGACTCCCTTCACCCATGATGTCACGTGACAGCCATCGTAACTACTGACGAGGGTTCGACCGTAAGTGGTCCGTCTATCAGCTGGCTGGCTAGCAAATAAGCTTCTTGGCTTCTTTCCAAATTTCTCAAGAATCCCAGCAGCAAACACGCCTCCCACCCACATAATTGCAGGCAGACAAAATAGTAAGATTAAACGAGAACTCACCTGTTCGAAGTTTGATCGTTATTTTACGAGGAGTTACGATGAGGGATTACGTGAAGAGCCCGCCTCACGCTGGTAACGGCATACTTCAAAGCAGCGGCATGAAAAACACAGAACACCAAAGCCGGAGTAACATAGTAAGGCTCATAAAAAGACTTAGAACTACCATTTGATCATTTATTTTACGAGGGTGGGAGTGGAGGGCACGTAATCCCTCATCGTAACTCCTCGTAAAATAAATGATCAAACTTCGAACAGGTAAGTTCTCGTTTAATCTTACTATTTTACTTCGGAGTCACGTGAGTGACTACGTGAAGATTTTTAAAAAAGCTTTTTTGTTTTTTTTTTTATCTGTGTTTTTTATGTCGTAGAATTAATCCGTACGACAGTCCGGCTAAGTAAACACATACATGAGAAAGCAGAGCAAATGTTAGATCTTTTCACAATTAACTTTTTTAATGGTTGAAAGACCATATAATTCCCTCCTTATTTTTGAGGGAAAATGATTACAATGACAAAAAAATATCAGTGACTACACAACTGATTATAGCAATTAAATAGCAAACAAAGCAGGTGATTATAGTGCTGCCCCAACACCGCGTGTCCAAAGCTTGTCATAGTGTGAACAGGTTTGTTGTAGAACTTTGAAAAAGTTTCTTCTTTACTCCACCCTGCGATTTTTAAAATATGCTCGAGAGGTACGTCCCGCCCCTTCGCCAGCGGGACGTAGCTGCCGGCCCTGGTGGAGTGAGATTTGAAGACATCAGTGTCTACTCCCGCTAAAACCAACACCTGTTTCAACCATTTTGAGATAGTTTGAACTGAAGCTTTTGTGTGTGGCTTTTTTGTGCGTAAGCAGTAATGTCTTTTCGTTTCCCTCGAAAAGTGTCCGTAACTTTAATATATTGGTTCAAATGTCTAACCACACACAAAGCAGGCTCAATATGAAAAAGCTTGAAAGGTTACCTTTGTTCCAGATCTCCCTGGTCTACTTTGTTTGATCAGATCGTAAACATAGAAGACAACGTATATCTGTAGTCACATGCATACAGTCTAAACGCAACATTTGTAAAGTTTGCCACTCTTTGAGCTGAGACCAGTGACATTAACATGACCCAATTTCAATGTTAACCTATCCAATGGCAACCCTTCAATTGGAGTCATTCTCTAAGTAGAGCAAGTACAATGCTTCACATCCCAAATTTCTGTATATCTAGGTTTTGGCGGATTCATGTGAAAAATTCCTTTCATTGAATCGTGATATCAATGGATGCGACCCAATTGATTTCTCACCAGTCATAAGTCCTAAATAGGACGACAAGGCACTGCGTGCAGTGTTAATGGCACTGTAACTTGAAATGTTGTCCAAAGTGCAAATTGGCAAGGAATTCCCAAAAACATGAGTAACATTCACAGAATCATCAGAAATATTTGACTGTGTGCAAAATTCTTCCCATTTCTTATATATGTGTCATATATTGTTTCTGTGTGCTATCTCGCCATGATGCGCCAATAACTGTCAAAGTTTGGTCGACAATCCCAGTTCCTGTAGTGGTCTGGTTCAAAACCTGCAGATTAACAAATTCATATATGCATATAATGGGTAACCTTCATTTGTTACTGGATTAGAGTCAAAATATCACTACAGTTAGGAATCTGCATATACGGTTCTTTAATCATATTCAGCATAACTGGGAACCAAGGTTGAGTTGGCCAATTTGGCACTACCAACAATCCGGAAGCTGAATCTTTGCTCTATTTTCTTCAAGCATCTCTGAATCAGAGCAAATGGTGGAAAAGCATAAAAGAAACATCTTTCCCCAGTGTAATGAAAACGCATCTACTGCAACTGCGTCCGGATTCGTGTTCCCAAGACACATAATGAGGCAATTGATGATTAAGCCTGGATGCAAACAAATCAATTTCTGGCAACCCAAATCGTCTAACAATATTCTTAAATATTGCTGGCTTAAGCATCCAATTCCGTATTATCTTTAAAAATCCTGGACCTTTCATCTGCTACCACATTGTCCTTACCTGGAATATAGCTTGCTGAAATCCATATCTGCCGACCAATACACCATTGCCATATCTCATTGACCAGACAATCACATGATACTGATCTAACTCCCCCCATGTGATTAATGTAAAACCACAGCCGTTTTATTGTCTAATTGTATTAACACACATGCAGACCTTGTTTTAGCACAACAATATGCTTTAAGCCCACAAAAAGGCCCCCAATAATTTCCAAATAGTTAATACCATACTCTTGGAGAAAACACTTGTTCTTCAGTTTTCCATCTACCTCCACAAGTGGAGGATAAATCTGTGGCCCCCCCATCCGAGAGCAACTAGCATCTGTATGTAAAACCATTTCAGGCTGGTTTTAATCATAATATTTATTAGCAGCTTGTGGGACATTTTTCTCTGAAGAGCCCGCCTCACGCTGGTAACGGCATACTTCAAAGCAACGGCATGAAAAACACAGAACACCAAAGCCGGAAGTAACATAGTAAGGCTCATAAAAAGACTTAGAACCACCATTTGATCATTTATTTTACGAGGGGGGGTGGGAGTGGAGGGCACGTAATCCCTCATCGTAACTCCTCGTAAATAACGATCAAACTTCGAACAGGTGAGTTCTCGTTTAATCTTACTATTTTTACTTCGGAGTCACGTGAGTGACTACGTGAAGAGTTTTTAAAGCTTTCTGTGTTTTTTATGTCGTAGAATTAATCCGTACGACAGTCCGGCTAAGTAAACACATACATGAGAAAACAGACAAATGTTAGATCTTTTCACAATTAAATTTTTTAATGGTTGAAAGACCATATAATACCCTCCTTATATCTGAGGGAAAAAAAATGATTACAAGTGACAAAAGCTATCAGTGACTACACAATGATTATAGCAATTAATAGCAAACAAAGCAGGTGATTATAGTGCTCCCAACACCGGCGTGTCCAAAGCTTGTCATAGTGTGAACAGGTTTGTTTGTAGAACTTTGAAAAAGTTTCTTCTTTACTCCACCCTGCGATTTTTAAAATATGCTCGAGAGGCACGTCCCGCCCCTTCGCCGCGGACGTAGCTGCCGCCCTGGTGGAGTGAGATTTGGAAGACATCAGTGTCTACTCCCGCTAAAACCAACACCTGTTTCAACCATTTTGAGATAGTTTGAACTTGAAGCTTTTGTGTGTGGCTTTTTGTGCGTAAGCAGCAATGTCTTTTCGTTTCCTCGAAAAGTGTCCCGTAACTTTAATATATTGGTTCAAATGTCTAACCACACACAAAGCAGGCTCAATATGAAAAGCTTGAAAGGTTACCTTTGTTCCAGATCTCCCTTGGTCTACTTTGTTTGATCAGATCGTAAACATAGAATACAACGTTATCTGTAGTCACATGCATACAGTCTAAACGCAACATTTGTAAAGTTTGCACTCTTTGGGCTGAGACCAGTGACATTAACATGACCAATTTCAATGTTAACCTATCCAATGGCAACCCTTCAATTGGCGTCCCATTCTCTAAGTAGAGCAAGTACTATGCTCACATCCCAAATCTCTGTATATCTAGGTTTTGGCGGATTCATGTGAAAAATTCCTTTCATGAATCGTGATATTAATGGATGCGACCCAATTGATTTATCACCAGTCATAAGTCCTAAATAGGACGACAAGGCACTGCGTGCAGTGTTAATGGCACTGTAACTTAAATGTTGTCCAAAGTGCAAATTGGCAAGGAATTCCAAAAACATGAGTAACATTCACAGAATCATCAGAAATATTTGACTGTGTGTAAAATTCTTCCCATTTCTTAATATGTGTCATATATTGTTTTCTGTGTGCTATCTCGCCATGATGCGCCAATAACTGTCAAAGTTTGGTCCGACAATCCCAGTTCCTGTAGTGGTCTGGTCAAAACCTGCAGATTAACAAATTCATATATGCATATAATGGGTAACCTTCATTTGTTACTGGATTAGTCAAAATATCACTACAGTTAGGAATCTGCATATACGGATCTTTAATCATATTCAGCATAACTGGGAACCAAGGTTGAGTTGGCCAATTTGGCACTACCAACAATCCGGAAGCTGAATCTTGCTCTATTTTCTTCAAGCATCTCTGAATCAGAGCAATGGTGGAAAAGCATAAAAGAACATCTTTCCCCAGTGTAATGAAAACGCATCTTACTGCAACTGCGTCCGGATCGTGTTCCAAGACACATAATGAAGGCAATTGATGATTAAGCCTGGGGGGATGCAAACAAATCAATTTCTGGCAACCCAAATCGTCTAACAATATTCTTAAATATTGCTGGCTTAAGCATCCATTCCGTATTATCTTTAAAAATCCTGGACCTTTCATCTGCTACCCATTGTCCTTACCTGGAATTATAGTTGCTTGCTGAAATCCATATCTGCCGACCAATACACCATTGCCATATCTCATTGACCAGACAATCACATGATACTGATCTAACTCCCCCCATGTGATTAATGTAAACCACAGCCGTTTATTGTCTAATTGTATTAACACATGCAGACCTTGTTTAGCACAACAATATGCTTTAAGCCCATAAAAGGCCCCAATAATTCCAAATAAGTTAATACCATACTCTTGGAGAAACACTTGTTCTTCAGTTTTCCATCTACCTCCACAACTGGAGGATAATCTGTGGCCCCCCATCCGAGAGCACTAGCATCTTGTATGTAAAACCATTTCAGGCTGTTTAATCATAATATTTATTTAGCAGCTTGTGGACATTTTCTCTGAAGAGCCGCCTCACGCTGGTAACGGCATTACTTCAAAGCAACGGCATGAAAAACACAGAACACCAAGCCGGAAATGTAACATAGTAAGGCTCATAAAAAGACTTAGTGAACACCATTTGATCATTTATTTTACGAGGGTGGGAGTGGAGGGCACGTAATCCCTCATCGTAAGATCCTCGTAAAATAACGATCAAAACTTCGAACAGTGTGAGTTCTCGTTTATAATCTTACTATTTTACTTCGGAGGTCACGTGAGTGACTACGTGAAGAGTTTTAAAGCTTTTCTGTGTTTTTTTATGTCGTAGAATTAATTCCGTACGACAGTCGGCTAAGTAAACACATACATAATGAGAAAGCATGACAAATGTTAGGGTCTTTTCACAATTAAAATTTTTTTAATGGTTGAAAGACCATATAATACCCTCCTTATATTTGAGGGAAAAAATGATTACAAGTGACAAAAGCTATCAGTGACTACACAACTGATCTTAGAGCAATTAATAGCAAACAAAGCAGGTGATTATAGTGCTCCCAACACACCGCGTGTCCAAAGCTTGTGTTCATAGTGTGAACCAGGTTTGTTGTAGAACTTTGAAAAAGTTTCCCCTTCTTTACTCCACCCTGCGATTTTTTAAAAATATGCTCGAGAGGCACGTCCCGCCCCTTCGCCGCGGACGTTTGCTGCCGCCCTGGTGGAGTGAGATTTGAAGACATCAGTGTCTACTCCCGCTAAAACCAACACTGTTTCAACATTTTGAGATAGTTTGAACTGAAGCTTTGTGTGTGGCTTTTTTGTGCGCAGTAAGCAGAGCAAACATGTCTTTTGTTTCCCTTCCTCGAAAAGTGGTCCGTAACTTTAATATATTGGTTCAAAAAGATGTCTAACTATACACTACACAAAGCAAGGCCTCAATATTATGAAAAGCTTGATAAGGTTACCTTTGTTCCAGATCTCCCTGGTCTACGTTGTTTGATCAGATCGTAACTCACAGAATACAACGTTATCTGTAGTCACATGCTACAGTCTAAACGCAACATTTGTAAAAAAAGTTTGCACTCTTTGGGCTGAGACCACGAGTGACATTAACATGACCAATTCAATAATGTTAACACTATCCAATGGCAACCCTTCAATTGGAGTCCATTCTCTAAGTAGAGCAAGTACAATGCTCACATCCCAAAATTTCTGTATATCTAGGTCCCTCCCCCCGCCCCCCCCCCCTTTTCCGGCGGATTCATGTGAAAAATTCCCTTTCATGAATCGTGATATCAATGGATGCGACCCAATTGATTTCTCACCAGTCATAAGTCCTAAATAGGACGACAAGGCACTGCGTGCAGTGTTAATGGCACTGTAACTTTAAATGTTGCCCTAAAGTGCAAATTTGGCAAGGAATTTCCAAAACCATGAGTGAACATTCACAGAATCATCAGAAATATTTGACTGTGTGCAAAATTCTTCCCATTTCTTTAATATGTGTCATATATTGTTTCTGTTGGTGCTATATCTCGCCATGATGCGCCAATAACTGTCAATCGTTTGGTCCGACAATCCCAAGTTCCTGAGTGGTCTGGTCAAAACCTGCAGATTAACAAATCATATATGCTCTCATATAATTGGGTAAACCTTCATTGTGTTACTGGATTTTCAGTCAAAAATATCACTTACAGTTAGGAATCTGCATATACGGTTCTTTATATCATATTCAGCATAACTGGGAACCAAGGTTGAGTTGGCCAATTTGGGCACTACCAACAATCCGGAAGCTGAATCTTGCTCTATTTTCTTCAAGCATCTCTGAATCAGAGCAAATGGTGGAAAAAGCATAAAAGAACATCTTTCCCCAGTGTAATGGAAAACGCATCTACTGCAACTGCGTCCGGAATCGTGTTCCCAAGGACACATAATGAGGCAATTGATGATTAAGCCTGGATGCAAACAAATCAATTTCTGGCAACCCCAAATCGTTTCTAACAATATTCTTAAATATTGCTGGCTTTTAAGCATCCATTCCGTATTATCTTTAAAAATCCTGGTCCTTTCATCTGCTACCACATTGTCCTTACCTGGAATATAGCTTGCTGAAATCCATATCTGCCGACCAAATACACCATTGCCATATCTCATTGGACCAGACAATCACATGATACTGATCTAACTCCCCTCATGTGATTAATGTAAACCACAGCCGTTTTATGTCTAATTGTATTAACACATTTGCAGACCTTGTTTAGCACAACAATATGCTTTAGCCCACAAAAGGCCCCCAATAAATTCCAAATAGTTATAATACCATACTCTTGGAGAAACACTTGTTCTTCAGTTTTCCATCTACCTCCACAAGTGGAGGATAAATCTGTGGCCCCCCCATCCGGAGAGCACTAGCATCTGTATGTAAAACCATTTCAGGCTGTTTAATCATAATATTTATTCAGCAGCTTGTGGGACATTTTTCTCTGAAGAGCCCGCCTCACGCTGGGGGGTAACGGCATTACTTCAAAGCAACGGCATGAAAAACACAGAAACACCAAAGCCGGAGAGTAACATAGTAAGGCTCATAAAAAAGACTTAGAACCACCATTTTGATCATTTATTTTACGAGGGTGGGAGTGGAGGGCACGTAATCCCTCATCGTAACTCCTCGTAAAATAACGATCAAACTTCGAACAGGTGAGTTCTCGTTTAATCTTACTATTTTACTTCGGAGTCACGTGAGTGACTACGTGAAGAGTTTTAAAGCTTTCTGTGTTTTTTATGTCGTATAATTAATCCGTACGACTGTCCGCGCTAAGGTAAACACATACATGAGAAAACAGACAAATGTTAGATCTTTTCACAATTAAATTTTTAATGGTTGAAAGACCATATAATACCCTCCTTATAGCTGAGGGAAAAAATGATTACAAGTGACAAAAAGCTATCAGTGACTACACAACTGATTATAGCAAATTAATAGCAAACAAAGCAGGTGATTATAGTGCTCCCAACACCGCGTGTCCAAGCTTTGTCAAGTGTGAACAGGTTTGTTGTAGAACGCTTTGAAAAAGTTTCTTCTTTATCCCACCCTGCGATTTTTTAAAATTTGCTCGAGAGGCACGTCCCGCCCCTTCGCCGCGGACGTAGCTGCCGCCCTGGTGGAGTGAGATTTGAAGACATTCAGTGTCTACTCCCGCTAAAACCAACACCTGTTTCAACCATTTTGAGATTATGTTTGAACTGAAGCTTTTGTGTGTGCTTTTTGTGCGTTTGTGTAAAGCAGCAATGTCTTTTCGTTTCCTCGAAAAAGTGTCCGTAACTTTAATATATTGGTTCAAATGTCTAACCCACACACAAAGCAGGCTCATTATGAAAAGCTTGAAAGGTTACCTTTGTTCCAGATCTCCCCTGGTCTACTTTGTTTTGATCAGATCGTAAAACATAGAAATAGAACTACAACGTTATCTGTAGTCTACATGCATACAGTCTAAACGCATCATTTGTAAAGTTTGCACTCTTTGGGCTGAGACCAGTGACATTAACATGACAATTTTCAATGTTTTAACCTATCAATGGCAACCCTTCAATTGGCGTCCATTCTCTAAGTAGAGCAAGTACTATGCTCACATCCCAATCTCTGTATATCTAGGTTTTTTGGCGGATTCATGTGAAAAATTCCCTTTCATGAATCGTGATATTAATGGATGCGACCCAATTGATTTCTCACCAGTCATAAGTCCTAAATAGGACGACAAGGCACTGCGTGCAGTGTTAATGGCACTGTAACTTAAATGTTGCCCAGAAAGTGCAAATTGGCAAGGAATTCCAAAACATGAGTAACATCACAGAAATCTTATCAGAAATATTTGGTGACTGATGTGCAAATTACCTTCCATTTCTTAATAATGGTGTGCATATATTGTTTCTGTGTGCTATCTCGCCATGATGCGCAATAACTGTCAAAGTTTGGTCCGACAATCACAGTTCCTGTAGTTGTCTGGTCAAAACCTGCAGATTACAAATTCTATATGCATTATATATGGGTACCTTTATTTGTTACTGGATTAGTCAAGAAATCACTACAGTTAGGGAATCTGCTATATTACGGTTCTTAATCATATTTCAGCATAACTCGGGATCAAAGGTTGAGTGGCCAATTTGGCCCTACCAACAATCGGAAGCTGAATCTTGCCTCGATTTTTCTTCAAGCATCTGGATCAGAGCAAATGGTTGGAAAAGATTAAAAAGAACATTTTTCCCCAGTGTATGAAAATGCCATTTACTGCAATGCGTCCGGATCGTTGTTCCCAAGACACATAATGAGGCAATTTGATGAAGATTAAAGCTGGATGCCAAACAAATTCAATTTGGTCAACCCAAATTCGTCTAACATTGTATTTCCTTAAAGTTTTATTGCTGGCTTAAAGAATCGAATTCCGTATTATCTTAAATAATCCTGGACCTTTCATCTGCTACCACATTGTCTTTACTGGATCTAGCTTGCTGAAATCCATATCTGCCGAGCAATACACCATTTGCCATATCTCATTGACCAGACAATCACTATGGATACTGATCTAACTCCCCCCATGTGATTTTAATGTAAACCACAGCCGTTTTATTGTCTATTGGTATTAACACATGCGCATGACTTGCTTTAGCACAACAATTATGCTTTAAGCCATAAAAAGGCCCCCAATAATTCCAAATAGTTAATCCATATTGTGAGAAAACACTGGTTCTTCAGTTTTCCATCTACCTCCGCAACTGGAGGATAAATCTGTGGCCCCCCATCCGAGAGCACTAGCATCTGTTTGTAAAACCATTTCAGGCTGTTTAATCATGATCTTCTTAGCAGCTTGTGGGACATTTTCAAACCCACCATTGCAATTCCAATACTGCTTTCCTTGTTAATTGCATAGGCCTGTCAAGGTGACCTGCCTTATCTTTAAGAGCCCTTACTTTGTCCCTTTGAAGATTTTGATAATGTTAATGGCCCAAATTCCACTGCCGGAAATGCTGCCACCAGTGTACCAATGACTTTTGCCACTTCTCGGATGGAGGGATAAGGTTTGTGAATGAGATAATTACACATTGCAAAAATGAGCATGAGCATGAAGCCCGCCTCACGCTGGGTAACGGCATACTTCAAAGCAACGGCATGAAAAACACAGAACACCAAAGCCGGAGTAAAAATAGTAAGACTCATAAAAGACTTAGAACCACACATTTGATCATTTATTTTTCCGAGGGTGGGAGTGAGAGGGCACGTATCCCTCATCGTACTCCTCGTAAAATAACGATCAAACTTCGAACAGGTGAGTTCTCGTTTAAATCTTACTATTTGTGGGACATAAAATTTCCCTTTTTTAACCCACCATTGTAATTCCAATACAGCTTCTTTTGTTAATTACATAGGCCGGTTCAAATGGCCTGCCTTCTTTTTGAGAGCTCGTATCTTGTACCTTCGAAGATATTGATAATGTAATGGACCAAATTCTACTGCAGGAAATGCTGCTAGCAGTTCTAGAGATGGGGGGGGGCGGTATGATCCACATTGAGTCGGATCCTTGTCTTTTTTAGAAGAAGTGAAATAGAAGCCTGTGAAAAGAGTGGGGGGTATGAAAACCTTTTTCCATAAGATTCTTCAAAAAACATTCTTAAAAGAACAGGTGTGAGCTTATCCTTAAATTTCTTATAAAATTCTAATGGGTAGCCGTCCGGGCCAGGGGTTTTATCACTCTACATTGCCATTATGGCATTATTAATCTCTTCCTGCCCAAGGGTGGTCTGGATTTTCTATGTCTTCTAATTCCAGAGTGTGGTATTTCCAAATCGTGAAACAGTTTCCATATTCATTAGTATCCAAAGGGAATTCTGAGGTGTAAATAGAAGAATAAAAGGCTGTGAAAGTATAGTTTATTTCTTTTGGATTGCTTGTTATGGCTTGGTGTATGTCTCTTGTCTGAGGAATAAGCCGTGACGCGGACTGACGTTTCAGCTGGTGAGCATAAGCCGGCCTGCCTTATCACCATATTCATAATAAAGACACGAGTCCGGAGAATTAGTTGTTCTGTTTGAATAGTAGATAAAAGATTGAATTTCACTTGTAAATCAGCCCGGCTTTTGTATAATTGGGTGGTGGGTGCTTCAGAATATTGCCTATCCAGGGTCAAGATGGATTTTAACAGGGTTTCCATTTCCTTCTTACGTTCTTTATTGGCGTATGAAGTATAATTATGATTTGACCTCTTAATAGGCTTTAAAGTTTCCCAAATTAAAGAACAGGATAACGGACTCAGTTTTATTAATTTCAAGGAATGTGTCTATGTTAGCCGACACAAAACTGCAAAATTTTTTCATTGGAAAGCAAAAGGGGGTTTTAAGTTTCCAACGAGGTCGTTCTTTAATATTTAAAGGAAAGCCTGGGTCCAGTATCACAGGTGAGCGATCAGTATTACTATAGCAGTATATTCAATTTTCTTAACCTAGGAATGAAGGGGCTATCTATCAAAAAAATAGTCTATTCTGGAAAACGAATGGTGAACATGTGAAAAAAAAAAAGAGAATTGTCTAGCAGTTGGATTCAGAAATCTCCAGGGGTCCACTTAAACCATTTTGTTGCATAAACAGTGAGAAAGGTCTTTGCCATACCAGAATGGGCCCCTTAGAACTAGACCTATCAAGCAGTAGATTATAGCACAGTTCAGGTCTCCCAAAAAATTTAACTGGTGCGTGTTCAGATCGGGGATTAATGACAGAACCTTATTTGCAAAGTGACATCATCCCAATTAGGGGCATAAACAATTCACTAAAACGACAGGTTTTTTAAAAAAGACACCCGGAAACTATAATATACCGACCATTAGGGTCACTGGACTACGTCAGACGGTGTAAACACTGTATTATTTTGTTGATTAATATTGCCACACCCCTGGACCTACTATTAAATCTGGGAGTGAAAAAATCTGACTAACCCATGTTTTACGCATTGTCTGTTCCTCTTCATGATCTTGGCAGTCTTAAGTGAGTATCTTGTAAAAATAGTGTATTGTTTTTAGTTGTTTTTAGGTGAGAAAAGCTTTTAACTGCACCATTAAGCCCCTTTACATTCCAAGAGATAAACCTCACAGGATTGCTCCATCAATATCACCGTTAGCCATATTTCAAAATATGATTCAAAAAAATACATACAGCGTCTGCCATCCAGAACCATGCGAAGGCTGCATGTTGAGAGCCCACAATGGGGGGGAAGAGAAAAACAAAAAGAGAAGAGAAAAAAAGCAACAAAAAAAAAAGAAAATCGAGTGCATTTGTAACAATCAAAGAATACGTTGCCATTACCCCAAAACCTTTCTTATAACCATTATATAACCATATATACAATTACAGCTTGGAAACAGGCCCTCTCTGCCCTTCCAGTCGGTGCCGACCATTTGTTTTCCCCTAGTCCCATCTCTACCTGCACTCAGACCATACCCCTCCATTCGCTTCACGTCCATATACCTATCCACTTTTGTCTTAAAATGTTAAATCGATCCTGCCTCCACCACTTTCTGCTGGAAGCTGATTCCACACAGCCACCACCCTCTGAGTAAAGAAGATCCCCCCTCACGTTACCCGAAAACTTCTGTCCCTTAATTCTCATGTCATGCCCTCTTGTTTGAATCTTCCCTACCCTCAATGGGAGAAAAACGTATCCACGTCAACTCTGTCTATCCCTTTCATCATTTTTAAAGACCTCAATCAAGTCCCCCTTAACCTTCTGCGCTCCAAAGAATAAAGGACCTAACTTGTTCAACCTTTCTCTGTAACATAGTTGCTGGAACCCTGGCAACATTCTAGTAAATCTCCTCTGTACTCTCTCTATTTTGTTGACATCCTTCCTATAACTAGGCGACCAAAATTGTACACCATACTCCAGAATTGGTCTTACCAATGCCTTGTACAATTTTTAACATTACTTCCCTAACTCCTATATTCAATGCTCTGATTTATAAAGGCCAAGCACACCAAAGGCTTTCTTTACCACCCCATATCTACATGCGATTCCACCTTCAGGGAAAAACTATGCACAGTTATTTCCTAGATCCCTCTGTTCCACAGCATTCCTCAATTCCCTACCATTTACCACGTACTTCCTATTTTGATTTGTCCTGCCAAGATGTAGCACTTCACACTTAACAAACATTAAACTCCAATCTGCCATCTTTCAGCCCACTTTTCCAAATGGTCCAAATCTCTCTGTAGACTTTGAAAATTTACTTCGTTATCCACAAACACCCACATACAGAACCGGTTATCTTAGTATCATCGTGGGAAAGTGGTGAATTCATACTTGGATTACAAATTGGTAAATCACGAATTTGTGGAATTTTTCCAAAAGATCAGTGGAATATCCTTCAGATTAACAAACTTAAACCTTCCATGGGGGTCCTTTTCAACCTTGTCAAAGGCCTTACTGAAATCCATGTAGACAACATTCCACTGGCTTTACCTCATCAATTTCCCTAGTTACCGCCTTCACAAAATTCATGAAGGTTTGTCAACACATGAGACCTTCCAGGCACAAATCCATGTTGACTGTTCCTGATCAGACCCTGTTTATCCAGATGCTTATATATATTATCTCTAAGTATCCTTTCCATTAATTTGCCCACCACTGACGTCAAACTAATGGGTCACCGGCTATAATTGCTGGATTTATTCTTTGAACCCTTTTAAAAAATTTCCCTAGGAACAACATGCGCAGTATGCCAATCCTCCGGCGCTATTCCCGTTTCTAATGACATTTGAAATATTTCTGTCATAGCTCCTGCTATTTCTACACTAACTTCCCTCAATGTCCTAGGGAATATTCCTGTCAGGACCTGGAGACGTTATCACACTTTTATATTTTTCAAAAGTGTCAGTACTTCCTCCTCTTTGAATCTCATAGTTTCCATAGCTACTCTATTTTTTCCCCTTAACTCACAGAGTTCAATATCCTTCTCCTTGGTGATACCGAAGAAAAAGAAATTGTTCAATATCTCCCCCATCTCTTTTGGCTCTGCAGATAGCTGTCCATTCTGGTTCTCTAATGGTTCAATACCACATGATATATACCACAATGACATGCAGCCCAAATTATAGTACAGTATCTCAACTCTTTTTACACGTTGCAATGAATGCATTTTCTATTATTTTCTTTCCACTTCCAAACAAAAATTGTGGTTGGATTATTCAGCGTATGATCAAACCTCAGTGAGACCAAGCGCAGGTGATCGCTTTGCACAATACCTCACTCAGTTCGCAATAACCAACCTGATCTCCCGGTGGCCTCAACACTTCAACTCCCCTCCCATTCCAAATCTGACCTTTCTGTCCTGGCCTCTTCATGGCCAGAGTGAGGCCCACCGCAAATTGGAGGAACAGCACCTCATATTACTCTTGGGCAGTTTACACCCAGCGGTATGAACATTGGCTTCTCCAATTTCAGGTAGTCCTTGCTTTCTCCCTCCTTCCCCTCCCATTCCCAGCTCTCCCCACAGCCCACTGTCTCCACCTCTTCCTTTCTTTTTCCCGCCCCCACCGACATCAATCTGAAGAAGGGTCTCGGACCAAAATGTCATCTATTCCTTCGCTCCATAGATGCTGCCTCACCCGCTGATTTTCTCCAGCTTTTTTGTCTACCACCCATTCGCACAAGTTCTGTTATCCCACTTTCCTCACCCACTCCCTACAAATTAGGGGCAATTTTACAGACACAAGTAAACCTACAAAGCCAATGCGTCTTTGGGATGTGGGAGGAAACCCACACGCTTGCAGGGAGAATGTGCAAATTTCAACACAGACAGTGCCCGAGGACAGGATCGAACACAGATCTCTGGCATGTGAGGCAGCAGGTCTACCAGCAGTGCCACTATATTTTGTTTTCCAACACACAAAAAATTATACGTTGATAACTTTGGTTACTAAAAAAAAATAATCTATCCATTTTCAGTCTTAAATCTCTAAGTCACGCGATGTCCCCTTTACAGCTACTGTATGTTTTAATTCAGTTCAAGGACTATGGGGCAGTACATTGGCCATAAAGTTGCTTGCCTAAAAGTGCGGAGACCCAGAATTGATCTTGAATATGGGTGCTGTCTGTATGGAGTTTGCTCCTTTTCCCATTGATCGCATGGGTTTTCTCCGGGTGCTCTTGTTTCCTTCCACATTCCAAAGATGTGCAGGAGCCTTTTTCAAACCCAACCGAAAACGTAATATTTCCTTTTGTCCAGAGATCCTGTCTGACCTGTTGAGTTACTCCAGCTTTTTGTGTCTATCTCCGGTTCAAACCAGCATCTGCAGTTCTACACACACGATACTGTATGATAGGACTTTATTAATCCCAGGAGGGAAATTGTGTGTGTGGGTAAATATATTATATACGCGCACACACACACACACATACATAGTTATATATTCATATATAAATATACACTTGTTTTCTCATTTATAACATTGTTTACAGAGTACTATGTTTATATATTTTGTTGTGCTGCTGCAAATAAGGATTTCATTGTTCTAGCTGGGATGTGAGAGAATAAAACACTCTTGACTCTTGACTTACGTGGCTAATGTGTGGGATGGAACTAGTGTAAGTGATCGGTGGTCGGCGTGGACCCGGTGGGCGAAGGGCCTGTTTCCACGCTGTATCTTTAAATTAAACTAAAAACACTAAAACGAGATGGAGTCTAAAGAAGGGTCTTCATCTCTGGATAGAAGAAACGTCACCCTATTTCTTCTATCCAGAGATGCTGGCTGCTCCATGGAGTTCCCCCGCATGATTAAAGCATGGAATAGTCTTCACCCTACCATAGTTACCCAACCAGATACAACTAATTTAAGGTACCCTTTTTTGTTTGTCCAAGTTCAAGAGTCGAGAGAATTTTATTGTCGTGTGTCCCAGATAGGACAATTAAATTCTTGCTTGCTGCAGCACAACAGAATATGTAAACATAATACAGAACAAGAGATAAACGTTCAGTGTGTCTATATACCATAGACCATATATACAAAATAAATAAACAGATAAAGTGCAATAGGCTGTTATTGTTCAGAGGTTGGTGGTGGACCTTCCACCACCTCCAGTTTAAATTCCATTTGGAATATTTTTGGAGGACCAGGAACCAAGAAGCGAGAGATACTCCAGGGAGTGATTCTGCGTTGGATTTCAGTGGTCGCGGCGAAGGCGACAACCGGACAGCAATGACAGCTGATCTCCCATAATGCAAAGGGAAGGAGAAAGTGCTCGACGTCGACCAGTTCCTGTGGCAGTGCTCATGTGCAGGGGGAGGATGTGCTGGCCATGGCAGTGCGCAACTGCAAGGCGGCCTGGATTGAGGAGGAGTATGAGGAGCGGCCAGAGACCCGGCGGCCCGGACACGGGTGGGCGGAGACGGAGAGAGATAGAGAGTGGGGGTCCCACTCAGGTTTGAACGATAGGTGCACGGATTGCTTGCCAAGCCGCGCAAAAGGCGGGACTTTAGGTGGCTGTTGGCACCCAGGCAACCGTTAATTTCGAGCCCTGCATGAGTCAAGAGTGCTTTATTGTCCCAGATATAACCATATAACCATATAACAATTACAGCAGCACGGGAAGGCCCTCTCGGCCCTTCCAGTCCGTGCGACCATTTGTTTTCCCTAGTCCCATCTACCTGCACTCAGACCATACCCCTCCATTCCCTTCACGTCCATATACCTATCCACTTTACTTTTAAATGTTAAATCGATCCTGCCTCCACCACCTCTGCTGGAAGCTCATTCCACACAGCCACCACCCTGAGTAAAGAAGTTCCCCCTCACGTTACCCCTAAACTTCTGTCCCTTAATTCTCATGTCATGCCCTCTTGTTTGAATCTTCCCTACCCTCAATGGAAAAGCTTATCCACGTCAACTCTGTCTATCCCTTTCATCATTTTAAAGACCTCAATCAAGTCCCCCCTTACCCTTCTGCGCTCCAAAGAATAAAGACCTAACTTGTTCAACCTTTCTCTGTAACATAGTTGCTGGAACCCTGGCAACATTCTAGTAAATCTCCTCTGTACTCTCTCTATTTTGTTGACATCCTTCCTACAACTAGGCGACCAAAATTGTACACCATACTCCAGAATTGGTCTTACCAATGCCTTGTACAATTTTAACATTACTTCCCTACTCCTATATTCAATGCTCTGATTTATAAAGGCCAGCACACCAAAGGCTTTCTTTACCACCCTATCTACATGCGATTCCACCTTCAGGGAACTATGCACAGTTATTCCTAGATCCCTCTGTTCCACAGCATTCCTCAATTCCCTACCCTTTACCATGTACGTCCTATTTTGATTTTCCTGCCAAGATGTAGCACTTCACACTTATCAGCGTTAAACTCCATCTGCCATCTTTCAGCCCACTTTTCCAAATGGCCCAAATCTCTCTGTAGACTTTGAGAATCTACTTCATTATCCACAATACCACCTATCTTAGTATCATCGGCATACTTACTTATCCAATTTTCCACCCCATCATCCAGATCATTGATGTACATGACAAACAACAGTGGACCCAACACAGATCCCTGAGGCACCCCACTGGTCACCGGCTTCCAACCTGACAAACAGCCATCCACCATTACTCTCTGACATCTCCCATTCAGCCACTGTTGAATCCATCTTGCTACTCCGCCATTAACACCCAAAGTTTGAACCTTCTGAACCAACCTTCCATGGGGAACCTTGTCAAAGGCCTTACTGAAATCCATATAGACAACATCCACTGCTTTACCCTCATCAATTTCCCTAGTTACCGCTTCAAAAATTCAAGAAGGTTTGTCAAACATGACCTTCCAGGCACAAATCCATGTTGACTGTTCCTGATCAGACCCTGTTTATCCAGATGCTTATATATATTATCTCTAAGTATCCTTTCCATTAATTTGCCACCACTGACGTCAAACTAATAGGTCTATAATTGCTAGGTTTATTCTTTGAACCCTTTTTAAACAATGGAACAACATGCGCAGTACGCCAATCCTCCGGCACTATTCCTGTTTCTAATGACATTTGAAATATTTCTGTCATAGCTCCTGCTATTTCTACACTAACTTCTCAATGTCCTAGGGAATATCCTGTCAGGACCTGGAGACTTATCCACCTTTATATTTTTCAAAAGTGTCAGTACTTCCTCCTCTTTGAATCTCATAGTTTCCATAGCTACTCTACTTTTTTCCTTACCTCACAGAGTTCAATATCCTTCTCCTTGGTGAATACCGAAGAAAATAAATTGTTCAATATCTCCCCCATCTCTTTTGGCTCTGCAGATAGCTGTCCATTCTGGTTCTCTAATGGTCCAATTTTATCCCTCGTTATCCTTTTGCTATTAATATAGCTGTAGAAACCCTTTGGATTTACTTTCACCTTTCTTGCCAAAGCAACCTCATATCTTCTTTTAGCCTTCCTAATTTCTTTCTTAAGATTCTTTTTACATTCTTTATACTCCTCTAGCACCTCATTTACTCCATGCCTCCTATAATTATTGTAGATATCTCTCTTTTTTCGAAACAAGTGACTAATTTCCCTTGAAAACCATGGCTCTTTCCAATTTTTACTATTTCCTTTCAACCTAACAGGGACATAAAGATTCTGTACTCTTACAATTTCCCCTTTAAATGTCCTCCATTTTCTCTTCTACATCCTTCCCATGCAACAAGTGTCCCAATTCACTCCTTTAAAATCCTCACGCATTCCATCAAAGTTAGCCTTTCTCCAATCAAAAATCTCCACTCTAGGTCCTGTTCTGACTCGCTCCATAATAATATTGAAACAATGGTATTGTGATCACTGGTCCCGAAGTGCTCACCAACGCATACCTCCGTCACCTGTCCTGCCTCATTTCCTAACAGAAGGTCCAGCACTTCCCCTTCTCTGGTCGGTACCTCTATGTACTGCTGCAAAAAACTATCCTGCACACATTTTACAAACTCCAAACCATCCAGCCCATTTACAGAATGTGTTTCCCAGTCTATTTTTGGGAAATGGGACAGATAAAACAATGAAATTCTTACTTGCTGCAGCACCACAGAATATGTAATCATAAAATATAATATAACAAACTCAGAAGAAAAAAACATACAATAACAGTGCAATAATAATAGTAATAGTATATTGTAGTTCATAGCTTATGAGCTTGTAGTGTTTAATAGTAAGATTAAACTAGAACTTACCAAGTTTGAAGTTTGATCGTTATTTTATGAGGAGGAACGATGAGGGATTACGTGAAGAAGCCCCGCCTGGGCATGATCGGCATACTTCAAAGCAGCGGCATGAAAAACACAGAACCAATAGCTGGGATGACATCACCATAGTGGGCCAGAGCTAGGACAATGATCAGACAGAGTACAAGAAGGAGATAGTGTTCTTAATAGCATTGTGACAAGATGACAACCTCGCTCTCGAAAGGAAACCAGTGCTGGAGTAATTCAGACTGTTGAAGTATGTCAACCCGAAAAGTCACCTATCCATGTTCTCCAAAGATGCTGCCTGACCTGCTGAGTTATTCCAGTACGATGTGTCACTTTCTGTATTAACCAGCATCTGCTGTTCTTAGATGCAAACCTCTCCCTCAACATCAGCATTTTGAAGGAGCTAGTTGATGACTCGGGAAACAAGGTGGTGTACTTGCCCCTGTCAGGATAAATGGTGTCAAAGTGAAGATGTTCATATTCCTGATCGGAAATATCGCAAACTATTTATCCTGGTGGAACCACATTGGAATACACCAATGTCTCTGTTCCCACAGAAGACTTCACCATGTCTCCAATGACTCATGCCAATTCTGCAGATGAACTGTTGAAAGCATCCAATTAGTATATATCACAACTTTGTTTAACAAAAGCTCTACCCAATATTGCAAGAGGTTGTTGAAAGCTGTGGGCGTAGCCTGGTCAATCTTACAAAAGAACCTCCTCCCAAATCCCAGTGACTCCATCTAAGCTTGACGCTGCCTCGTGAAAGCAGCTTATATAATGATGGTCTGCTCACACTCATGCATTCCCTCTTCACTGATCTCCCATTGGGCATATGGTGCAAAAGCTTGAAAGCATGTACCTGTACATTAGAAAAAACAGCTTCTTCCCCACTTTTATCAGACTACTGAATGGATATCTCGTATGCTCAGCATGTACAGTATTCCCAATCGTCCAATCTATCCGCTAGTGGCTCTTTCACATTTTTAGCTGCTCGTTTCTGTGCAGCTGTAATACTATTCTGCATTGCGTTTATTTTCTCTTTTGCAGAAACCTTGTGTACTCATGTATGATATGATCTGCATTGACAACAGACAAAGTTATTCACGGTATCGCAGTACTAGTGACGAGAATCAACCGACACCAATGGAGATGCAAGAAACAGCAGACGTTGGAATCTTGAGCAAAACACAAAGTGTTGAGGAACTCAACAGGTCAGGCAACATCTCAGGAGGGAATGGACAGATAATGTGTTTAAGAAGGAACTGCAGATGCTGGAAAATCGAAGGTAGACAAAAGCTCTACCCACATTGTGTTGGGTCAATACCCTTCTTCAGACACAAAAGTCATCAGTCCATTTCCCTCCACAGCTGCTGCCTGAGATGGTGAGTTCCTGCAGCACTTTAATGTTTTATCAACAAATTCAGAGCTCGGGTAGCTTGCGTGGAGAGAGGAACCATCACCCATTCAGGGAAGAGATCTCACCACCCAACATATTATTTCTGCTCAGTCCAGTTTTATGTCAGATTTACAGCATCTATAATTTTCTTCCTGCGGACATTTCGATGCTCACCACTCTCTAATTTTGGAAAGACCACAGTGTGGATGAAGGCACTGTGTAAAGTGCTTGGGTGGGCGGCGATTTCCTTCTGTTTGTTTGAAGCGTGCTGTCTGATTGCGTGCGGGGCCAGACCAATGCCCACTGGCTGGGATTGAGAGAGGGTGCTTTCCCTCTGGGGCAAAGAGCCAGGAGAGGGCCTGCTTGGTGGGGATGGCAGACATCTTTTGACGTGTCTATTCTGCCTGTCCTAGTGGACGGGCTCTGGTTAATTGGGAGTGATTCTAGTTAATTATCTGACAGGTATTAGGACCATCTGAAATGGCGCTGAAGCCCCATTTCCTGGGTTGGTGGTATGTTGAGTGTGGTGACATGGGGGCCAGACCCAGGCAGACCATTACATCTGGGAGTTTCTGTCTCTGCCTCCTGTCCACAGCCATACCCAATCTTCTGCCTGATTGACAGGACAATGTTCAGCCATATGAGCAGTTTATGGAATTGACTTTATTAAGAGTCTTAGAATAAAGATTCATATTTGGACTCATGTAAATGCATGTTTTCCAGGGCAGGAAACCTTTATTATCCATCTTTTTTGCTTGTTTCACCACATTTAATATGTGCTCTGCTTGTACATTGTTAGGACAATGCCATATTGGTAAATCTCTGTATGGTTGCTTCCAAAGTGTTGGACTTCACACCTCCAGCATAACATGACACAACACCTTCCACATGAAAGGAGACATGGTGAAAAATAACATCCTGCTGATGCTTGAAATTTAAAGGCCCTGTCCCACTTAAGCGAATTGAAAATAGGCTGTCACCATATGGACGCGAGGTGATGCCTGTATTGTCGTGAGTTGTCTCCTCAAATGTCGTAACTTTTTTCTTGTCGCCGCTGGATTTTGAAATGCCCAAAACCTCGGCGACAGTGGGCTTGATGTTGCCTGTCTTCTCCGGTCGCAGGTGTTGTTGTAGGTTGTCGCCGGGTGATGACCTCGGTGATTTCCATTGGCGACAACGTACGTCAACCGGCGACAGTACCGGCGTCAAGAGAAATCTTCAATTGTCTTAATTTGTCGCCGACAGAGTCGTAGCTTGTCGTAGTTTGAGGTAGGTTGACTTTGGTTGTCGTAGGTTGTCGCCTGTGTGGTCGAAGGTTATCGTAGGTGTCGTCGTGGATGTTGTAGGTGTGGTCGTAGGTGGACATGTAGATACTGGAATTTTAGGTGTTCTGGGTAAGAACCATTTCTTGACCATTTTCTGTGAAAGAGCAGCTGTTGACCTCAATATGCAAGAAGCTGGATATGGTGCTGCTGTGTCTGGAGTTTTGCAGGTCTTGCAGGATGTGTTGATACTTAGAACATTATGTTGATACTTTAAAATGTTGCTAAGGGCCTCTATAGATACTCTGTAAGAGGTTTAATTGTGTTTTGGTAGTTCAGCAAACTAGGGATGCAGCATGTATACTTATGATTGGTTGGGGGATGTTTTAGGGTCTGACTTAGCTTTATGTAAACTATTATGTTTCAGTGTGAGCATAGATAGTGGCTTGCACCTGGCATGTTTCTTTAAGGCCCAGGAAGTATAACTACTTTGTTTCTGAGCACCAAGGATGAGATGTATATCGATCTATTATTGGGCAAAATAGTTGCCGCCCACTGTAATTATGCATCGGGATTATTGGCTTGTAGGGGTTGCCTCCCCAAGTACTTTCGCGCCCTTAGTTTTGAGGGGTATAAAGAAGTGGGAAGCACATTGGGCTGTGCCAATTGTCAAGGGTCTGTTCTATTTGCTCGAGGCTATGTTGGGCTCGAGTAAGTGATAACGAGGATCGGTCCCACGGTATTGTATGCAATAAAATAGTGTTGCAATGCTCATATTCGGTGTTTAACTGAACCAGACTATTGGAGTAAGTTTACATGCAGAATTAACAGACGTCCCAAGTCGCGAGAAATTTTGTTGCCGGTTGACGCAGCTTGACGGCGACAAGGTGGTAGCTTGTCGTAGACATTGTCGGAGGGTGGGTCCTTTTTGGCATCCCAATACGACTGTGACTGTCGCCTAAAAAATTGCCTAAGTGGGACAGGCCCTTAACTTAAAACATAGTATCTTTGAAGACAGAAACTTTGTTGTCATTTCAGGTCGCTAAATCATCCTTAGAATTGGGTTACATTAGAGACACAAGTTTTAAATTATAGAGCTGCACTAGACTAAGGAAATCTTAATGGAAGGGCTTTGGTGCAGCAGATTTGAGAAATGATTAAATGTAGAGAGATATTATGGCAATGTGCAAAGTGGTAAAGTAATTGAGTTATATCCAGGGAGTCGAAAGAAACCCAACTGCAATTAATGGCATATGAACAGACCACCTGAATGTTATGGTCGACTGTGCCACAGATGGTTGCATTCACCATATACTTAGCACCAAAGATCATAGAGTGGAGCAAGATACTCCACTCCTGCATAATCGAATGCGCTGAGGTGTAGTACGTAACGGAGCGTAACGGCCGCCATCTTGGAACGCTCAACCCAACTTTCGGTTTCATTAACCATCAATGGAAAAGGAACAACCCGGTGAAATTGACAAGATCTTGCTGCTTAAAAAATGCTAGGATATAAAAATTCATACTGTACCTCTAAAAGTTATAGCAGATTAAATCTATTTTAAATTTCAAGATCTGGATGATTATTTATTGTAAGCGTTGATCTACCAAGGTGCTTGGGGCTAATAGGCTGGAATCCCTCTATCACTGTATCTCTCTCTATCTCAGGTTCTCTAGTTCTCTCCCTCTCTCCCTCTCTCCCCCTCTCTCCCTCTCTTCCTCTACCCCTCTGTCTCTGCCCCGCTCCCTCTCACTCCCTCGGCATTCCCGGAATCATTTGTTGTTTTGCAACGACAACTGCATCTACAGTTCCTTCCTATTGAAGTAGAAACCCTGGCCTGAAACAACTCTTAATCCATTCCCTCCACAGATGCCGCCTATGTTTATGTTGGCAATCGCTTGATACTGCAGCAACTGGAAATCCAAAGAGATGGCAGAGCCACCAACTTCAAGAATAAAGATGGGCACAGGTACTTTTGTGCATTGATTTAAACTATAATATGTGTTTGGAAGGGCAGTAAAATCCTTTCAGTGGTCACACTTGGAAGAGCCGCCTGTCCATGAACTGAGTAGAAAGATGACCCCAGCCCTCAACCCTGTCATGTTTTCACAATCACCCCTGACCTCCCTCTTTCCGTAGTACCCTTCCGCTGCCACTTCAACAATTTCTGGGATAGCCATGACGTAGAGCTCTTATTTCGTAGTCTACCCCTTGGATCCCTTCTGTTCTGGCCTTCTACCCGCTCTGGACCTTTTTATTTCCAACTGCCAGCGCAATTTAAACTGTCTTGACTTCTCAATTCCCCTCTGATACTCCAACCTCACAACCCTCTGCTCAGACAAGGGAGGTGCTTTTGTAATCTGGAGGGCTGACCTCAAGCGCCAGCTCTCAGGCACCTACTCTTACTTCTCCCTTGACAATGAGCACACAGACAAACACCAGACCATCATCTCCCAAACTCTGGCGATCTTCCCTCCACATCCTCCAACCTTACTGTTCCCCAGCCCTGCACCGCCCACTTCTATCTCCTCCCCTAAATCCACAAAACAGGACGGCCCCCGGTAGTCCTAGTATCCGTGCCTGCTCCTACCTCGCTAAACTCATCTCCAAAGAACTTGATTCCATCCTATTCCCCCCTGGTTCAGTCCCTTCCCACCTACATCCAAAACACCTCACACCCCTTCAACATTTTCATAACTTTCAATTTCTAGACCCCCATTGCCTCATCTTCACAATGGATGTCCAATACCTTTACACCTCCACCCCCCACAGGGAAGACGTGGGCCCTTTGTTTCTTCCTCCCACAGTGACCCATTCAATTTCCCTCTATTAACGCTCTTCTCCGCTTGGCTGAATTTGTCCACCCCCTCAACAACATATCTTTTGACTCGGCCTCACTTCCTCCAAGTGAATGGTGTGGTCATCGACACTCTCATGGCTCCCAGCTATGCCTGCCTTTTACATCAAACAATCTTTTTTTCAGGCATACAATGATCCTGTGACCCAACTTTTTATCCGTTACTTCCAGAACCGCATGAGGACTGCCTCCTTTACCTGTCCAGACCTCATGAATTTCAATGAGTTCACTAACTTCCATCCTGCCCTCAAACAAGATTTTCCATTCCAGGACATCCGAGGTTCCCTCTTTCTTTAGTCCTCACATGGAAATATGTGTCTCATGTTTTTTCCATCAACCTGCCCACACCTCGCAGATGGAACAAGGATAGATTTCCTGGTTCTCCTTTCACCCCTCCAGCCTTTGCATCCAATAGACAATAGATGCAGTAGGCTATTCGGCCCTTCAAGCCAGCACCACCATTCAATGTGATCATGGCTGATCATCCCTAATAAGTACCCGGCTCCTGCCTTCTCCCCATATCCCCGACTCCACTATCTTTATGAGCCCTATCTAGTTATCTCTTGAAAGTGTGCAGAGAACCGGCCTCCACCGCACTCTGAGGCAGAGAATTCCACAGACTCGCATCTCTCTGTGAGAAAAAGTGTTTCCTTGTCTCCATTCTAAATGGCTTCCCCCTTATTTTTAAACTGTGACCCCTGGTTCTGGACACCCCCAACATCGGGAACATGTTTCCTGCCTCTAGCATGTCCAAACCCTTAATGATCTTATATGTTTCAATAAGATTCCCTCTCATCTTTCTAAACTTCGGAGTATATAAGCCCAGCCGCTCCATTTTCTCAGCATATGACAGTCCCGCCATCCCGGTAATTAACCTTGTAAACCTACGCTAATCAATAGCAAGAATGTCCTTCCTCAAATTAGGGGACTAAAACTGCACACAATACTCCAGTTGTGGTCTCACTAGGGCTCCAGACTACAGAACTACAGAAGGACCTCTTTGCTCCTATACTCAACTGCTCTTGTTATAAAGGCCAACATGCCATTCGCTTTCTTCACTGCCTGCTGTACCTGCATGCTTAATTTAATTGACTGATGAACACGGACCCCCAGATCCGTTGTACTTCCCTTTTTCCCAAACTTGACACCATTTAGATCGAAATCTGCCTTCCTGTTTTTGCTACCAAAGTGGATAACCTCACATTCATCCGCATTATACTGCATCTGCCATGTATCTGCCCAGTCACCCGATCTGTCCAAGTCACCCTGCATTCTCATAGCATCCTCCTCACAGTTCAATGGAAAGGAATGACATTAGCTTGGAGGATGTGGAATCGATATGGGTGGAGCTGCGAAACACTAAGGGGCAGAAAACGCTAGTGGGTGTTGTGTACAGGCCACCTAACAGTAGTAGTGGAGTTGGGTGATGGCATCAAACAGGAAATTAGAAATGCGTGCAACAAAGGTAAAACCGTTATAATGGGTGACTTCAATCTACATATAGATTGGGTGAATCAAATTGGCAGGGGTGCTGAGGAAGAGGATTTCTTGGAATGTATGCGGGATAGTTTTCTAAACCAACATGTGGAGGAACCAACGAGAGAGCAGGCTATTCTAGACTGGATATTGAGTAATGAGGAAGGGTTAGTTAGCAGCCTTGTTGTACGTGGCCCCTTGGGCAAGAGTGACCATAATATGGTTGAGTTCTTCATTAGGATGGAGAGTGACATTGTTAATTCAGAAACATGGGTCCTGAACTTAAAGAAAGGTAACTTTGAGGGTATGAGACGTGAATTGGCCAAGATGGACTGGCAATTGATTCTTGAAGGGTTGACGGTGGATATGCAATGGAAGGCATTTAAAGATTGCATGGATGAACTACAACAATTGTTCATCCCAGTATGGCAAAAGAATAAATCAGGGAAGGTGGCGCATCCATGGATAACGAGGGAAATCAGGGATAGTATCAAAGAAAAAGATGAAGCGTACAAATTAGCCAGAAAAAGCAGCCTACCAGGGGACTGGGAGAAATTCAGAGACCAACAGAGGAGGACAAAGGGCTTAATTAGGAAAGGGAAAATGGAGTATGAAAGAAAACTATCAGGAAACATAAAAACTGACTGCAAAAGTTTTTATCGATATGTGAAGCGCAAAAGATTAATTAAAACAAATGTAGGTCCCTTGCAGTCAGAAACGGGTGAATTGATCATGGGGAACAAGGACATGGCAGGCCAACTACTTTGGTTCTGTCTTCACTAAGGAAGACATAATTAATTTGCCGGAAATAGCAGGGGATCGCGGGTCAAATGAAATGGAGGAAATGAGTGAAATCCAGGTTAGCCGGAAATTGTGTTGGGTACATTGAATGGATTAAAGGCCGATAAATCCTCAGGGCCAGATAGGCTGCATCCCAGGGTACTTTAGGAAGTAGCCCCAGAAATAGCAGATGCCTTAGTGATAATTTTTCAAAACTTTAGATTCTGGAGTAGTTCCTGAGGATTGGAGGGTAGCTAATGTAACCCCACTTTTTAAAAGGGAGGGAGAGAGAAAACGGGGAATTACAGACAGTTAGTCTAAGATCGGTAGTGGGGAAACTGCTAGAGTCAATTATTAAAGATGGGATAGCAGCGCATTTGGAAAGTGGTGAAATCATTGGACAAAGTCAGCATGGATTTACGAAGGGTAAATCATGTTTAACGAGGGGATAAAATTGGACCATTAGAGAATAACGAGGGATAAAATTGGACCATTAGAGAACCAGAATGGACAGCTATCTGCAGAGCCAAAAGAGATGGGGGAGATATTGAACAATTTATTTTCTTCGGTATTCACCAAGGAGAATGATATTGAACTCTGTGAGTTAAGGGGAAAAATAGAGTAGCTATGGAAACTATGAGATTCAAAGAGGAGGAAGTACTGACACTTTGAAAAATATAAAAGTGGATAAGTCTCCAGGTCCTGACAGGATATTCCCTAGGACATTGAGGAAGTTAGTGTAGAAATAGCAGGAGCTATGACAGAAATATTTCAATCTCATTAGAAACGGGAATAGTGCCGGAGGATTGGCGTACTGCGCATGTTGTTCCATTGTTTAAAAGGGTTCAAAGAATAAACCTAGCAATTATAGACCTATTAGTTTGACGTCAGTGGTGGGCAAATTAATGGAAAGGATACTTAGAGATAATATATATAAGATCTGGATAACAGGGTCTGATCAGGAACAGTCAACATGGATTTGTGCCTGGAAGGTCATGTTTGACAAACCTTCTTGAATTTTTTGAAGCGGTAACTAGGGAAATTGATGAGGGTAAAGCAGTGGATGTTGTCTATATGGATTTCAGTAAGGCCCTTGACAAGGTTCCCCAAGGTTCCCCATTGGTTAAGAAGGTTCAATCTTTGGGTGTTAATGGCGGAGTAGCAAGATGGATTCAACAGTGGCTGAATGGGAGATGTCAGAGAGTAATGGTGGATGGCTGTTTGTCAGGTTGGAAGCCGGTGACCAGTGGGGTGCCTCAGGGATCTGTGTTGGGTCCACTGTTGTTTGTCATGTACATCAATGATCTGGATGATGGGGTGGAAAATTGGATAAGTAAGTATGCAGATGATACTAAGATAGGTGGTGTTGTGGATAATGAAGTAGATTTTCAAAGTCTACAGAGAGATTTGGGCCATTTGGAAAAGTGGGCTGAAAGATGGCAGATGGAGTTTAATGCTGATAAGTGTGAAGTGCTACATCTTGGCAGGACAAATCAAAATAGGACGGGGAAAAGATTTAATAGGGACCTGAGGGGCAGCTTTTTCACACAGAGGGTGGTGGGTGTAGTGGTACGGGAGGCTGAGAGATGCTCATATAGAGGTGTATAAAATCATGAGGGGAATAGAAAGAGTGAATGCAGAGGGTGTTTTATCCCGGGAGGGGAATCAAGACCAGAGGACAATAGGTTTAAGGTGAGAGGGGCAAGATTTAATAGGAATCTGAAAGGTGTTGGTTTGGGGAGCGAGCTGCCAGAGGAGGTAGTTGTGGCAGGAACTATACGATATTTAGAAGTCAACTGAACAGGTACATGGATAGAAAATGTTTCGAGGGATATAGGCCAAACGTGGGGCAGGAAGGACTGGCATAGAAAATGGACATCTTGGCCGGTTTGGGCAAGTTGGGTTGAAAGGCCTGTTCTGTGGTGCATGGTGCTAAGGGTATAATGGTTTGAAAGATGCTCTGTATATGACTCCTGGAATGTCATTCGGGACACTCTTATCTTTTATTGCCTTGGACTCCCTGTAGTTTGAAATGGGAGGAGAGTATATAGATCCTCATATCAATTAGGGTTGATTATTTGTTCAAAAGATGATCCTTTGCCAAACAGGGTGTAAAGCATTAGAAAAAATCAATCTAAATGTCAATAATTTAAAATTAACGAGACGTTTGCCTACTGCAGTGGTGTTGTAACTACTTTAGACTTACAGTGTTGGAAACAGTGTTTGGCCGACCGAGTCCACACCGACCATAAACCACCACCGTACACTAGCACTATCCGACACACTAGGGACAATGTACAATGTACAGAAGCCAATCAACCTGCAAACATGCATGTCTTTGGAGTGTGGGAGGAAACCAGGGCACTGGGAGAAAACCCACGTGGTCACAGGGAAAACGTAAAAAACGCCGCGCAGACAGTCCCGTAGCCAGGGATTGAACCGGTCTCAGGCGCTGCAAGGCGGCAGCTTTACCGCCCAATTGTTAGCAACCTTACCGTACCAAGTTAGAAGATTGATTAGCGCCCACTGACTGTCCAAGTCAGTGGAGGAGAGAGAGGTTATGGGGAGTGGAGAGTGGGGTTGGTTAGGAGAGAGAGATGATCAGCCATGACTGAATGGCCTAATTTCCTTATGAACACAGCAGCAGACAACATCCGTAGTCAGGGTTGAACCCAAGTCTCTGGTGCTGTAGGGCAGCAACTCTGCTGCAGCGCCACCGTGGCTCCCTACTTTCCTTGATTTTCTGCCTTGTGCCTTTTGAAAGATTACTGGTATATTATCCAGTTACAACTGAAGCCAAGAACCCTGCAGAGGATCCAGGACATCGTCTTGGTTCGCTAATTGAATACCCTTTTTGGCCGATTTTTCAGAGTAAAGTGCTTCTACTTTGCGGGAAGCTTAGTGTCATGTGCACAGTTAAAAGCTTTTGTTGCATGCTACCAGTCAACAGAAAGACAATAAATGATTACAATCGAGCCATCCACAGGATAAAGAAACATGATAAAGGGAATAAAGTGAATAACGTTTAGTGCAAGATAAAGTTCACTAAAATCCGATTGAAGATAGTTCCGAGCATCTCCAATGAGTAAGCTAGTAGCTCAAGGCTGCTCTCTAGTTGTTGGTGGAATGGTTTCAGTTGCCTGATAACAGAAAGTGGGATAACATTGAGCTGGTGTGAAAGGGTATTCAATGGATGGCATGAACTCGATGGTCCGAGTTCATGCCTGTTTCCATTCTGTATCTCTAAACTTAACTGCCCGCAGGCCTGAGGAGTGATTGCGAATGAACTGGTCAAATAATGGGGTGGCATTTTCTAAAGATACACACAAAAATACTGGTGTAACTCAGCGGGTCAGGCAGCATCTGTGGAGAGAAGGAATGGGTGACGTTTCGTGTCGAGACCTTCTTCAAACTGAGAGTCAGGGGAGATGGAGTCTGGAGATATGGACAGGGTAAGGTGTGAAAATGACAGATCAAAAGCAGACAATGCGGAGTATTTTTCTAACCATTGTTTGTTTTCTGGGAACAGTTAACCCTTGTTAAATCCCTTTTAGTAGGTCCTCAGTGCCCCCCTCCCTCTCACCTAGCGTCTGAAGTATATACTTTTTCCCTTCCACTCCAGGTGACCAGCCAAGACAGGGCCCCGTCTGTAATCCAGAGAGCCATGGCTAAGTGCAACCTGGATGACGATTGGAGGACTATCAGCTTCATCTCGTCCAGATCGTCTCCAGAGACAGAGGTGAGGATAAAACATAGGTTCCGTTGATGCTGGAAGATGTACAGTCTTGCTCCTAAATTTCAATTGTGTTTCGGAGGAGCTCAGCAGATCAAGGTGGCAAAGTGGTAGAGTTGCTGCCTTACAGCGTTAGAGACCCCGGTTCCATCCTGACTCCAGGTGCTGTCTATACGGAGTTTGTATGTTCTTCCATGACCACATGAGTTTTCTCGGTGCTCCGGGTTTCCTCCCACCCTCAAAGACATGCAGGTTTGTAGGTTAATGGCTTCCATAAAATATTTGTCTCTGGTGTGTAGTATAGTGCTAGGTGTACAGTGTGATCGCGGGTCCGCGTGGACTCGGTGGGACGAAGAGCCTGTTTCCATGCTTGTGGACTATTAAAAAGCTGAACAATAATGAAACTAAATTACCTGTGGAGGGAATGGGCAAGCGACATTTCAGGTTGCAACCTTTCATACTGATAGGAAACCATATCCAGTTAGGGTTGAATCTAAAGAAGGACCCAGCACAAAACATCGCCTGTCCATGCCTTTCAATGTGTGGAAAGCAGGCACTTCGGCCCTACACGCCCATGCTGTACCAATATGCCCCATCTACACTAGTCCCACCTGCCGGTCGTTTGGCCCATGGGCCCACTCTAAACCAATGCAGTCCGTCTAGCTGTCCAAAAAGTTTTTTAAACACTGTGATAGTTTTTCTTTAGAGATTACAGCATAGAAACCACTGGCCCATTGAGTTCACGCAACCATCCTTCACACTAGTTCTATGTTATCCCACTTTCTCACCCGCGCCATACGCAAATGGGGGCCATTTTTGCACCTAATTTCTATTTGTTTGCTATGTTTCTAACTCGCAATGCTGGGTTCATACCATAAAACGAAAGACATGATTGGTTTGATAAACAGGTCAGGCAACGTTTCAGGGTGCCAAATCAATATGGATGGCTTGTGACGTGTGCGGGACTCCTCTGTCAGGACCCTGTGAATTCACAGACTGAATGGGGGGGGGCTTGGCAGGAGGATGATGGAAAGATAGATCAGAAGGTGAGGAGCTGGACGAACTTGTGAACATCAGAGGTTCTTGCCAGGGTCTGCCACAAATGAACTCAGATGAGGGCGGTGCCTGTTAGGTCCATTGTTGGCTATTGAAGGTGTGATCTCAGAGAAATAAAGTTGGAGAACTGTGGTTTAAATGACTAGGCAGGTAGGGAATGGGAGGCCATGGGGGAGTGGGTGTAATGTAAGAATGATGTTATTTAAAACTTTGACAATTCAATGTTCATAGAGCGTCCTGAAACTATCTTACCTCATTGGTGACCCTCGGACTATCTTTGATCGGACTTCCATGAGAACTTCCCGGAGTCTGGTGTCAGAGTGCGTGGGCAGACTTTCTGATCTGTTCGGAGTGAACAGGGACTGCAGATGAGAGAGAGTGGATAGCGGATCGGGACAACTCTGGTACATCACGGTGAAGGGGCGTGTGTGTGTGGCCTGGACATTGAACAGGATGGCTGTGGATCTTCTGCTTATGCTGTGTAGCCCAGGGGATTCTCACATACCGCTGTGGGGTGTTTTGTTTAATCTTTAAGTAGTTTTGTATTTTGTGATTTTTTTGGTGTGACTGTATGGTAAATCAAATGTTCACTGTACCTCGGTACACGTGACAACAAAGGACCATTGAAATGTCTGCCAGACGGGCGATCACAGTAGGCCTCGTTATAAGGCCTAGTGTTCAGCAATAACGGTCGCCCCGTCTACGTTGGAAATGTACTTGATTGTTTTTTTTCTTTTCTGTCCCCAGCGGTGGTCATTCCAGACGACGGAACAACTATGTACTACGCGGAGGGCCCTCTGCCAATGTTGGACTTTATCCTGAGGAAGAAGGACATGGATTTGAAGTGCAACTACCTCTCCAGGACAGCCATGATGGGATCATTACAGACCGAATCTTGGCAAGCGGAATAAGCTAGGAGTGAGAGGAGGCCGGGATCGTTGTCAGTGCGTTCACACCCTCTGGCGCGAGGTGTGTAACAGGCTGGAGAGCGGGGTTGGCAGCTTCCCCTGTGGCCCTCAAACTTCAATTGTGGAGGCAAGGAAAAATTGTATTGGCCATCTTATCCATTCACTCTCACACTCCTCACTCTCACTCGCACTCACTCACTCTCTCACACTTTCACTCACTCTCTCGCACTCGTCTCATTCACTCTCTCACACTCGAACATCACTCTCACACTCTCATTCACTCTCACTCACACTCTCATGGCACTGCTCTCATTCACGTCTCACTCGTCTACTCCGCACTCTCAATCTACGCTCTCTCACACTCTCTACTCACTCTCTCGCACTCTCTCATTTCACTTCTCCCACACTCTCTCTCACTCTCGCTCACCAGGGTTGCAGATTGAAATTTTAATTTAAAGGCCAAACAACACTAGGAAAAAAAAACATAATAAATCCCATAACAATACAAAAAAATCCCTGAAAAAGCTAGACAATCTTAATATATTTGTCATGCACACATCACTTGAAAAGCTCCGATACAGATCATTACTTTCCCCCCCACTGGAATGACTTGGAACATGGGCTTAAATTTTGTCGATGTGCGTTTATCTGCAATTCTGGAGAAGATAGATGCAGTTGAAGTCTTGGGCAACATTTGTTTTTAAAAAGCATTTAATTCTGCCTGATTCTCACAAAAGCATCAAGAAGATTCAGCGGCATTCTGTTTCTTGCTTTGTTTTAACAGAGTATACAAGAGAAATTATCTCTCAACTACTGCATTGCTGGACAGGTTATTAGGAAAGTAAGGGTAAAGGTGGCGAGCTCTTTAATTGCACTTGATGCTGAAGTTACACCAATCCAAACTGATTCAGCGTCTGTAGGGAGTCTATATTTCTTAGATGGAGCTGTCGTCGTTAACATTCTTATCCGTCGTGGCTATCCTCGTGGTCGATGGATAATGAGTCTACGTTCTGTTGTTTTATGTTCGATTGTACTTGTGGACTCTCTAGGTGGCTTATGAGTCCAATCCTGGCTTTGAAGTTCTTCGTCATTAAGGACAGGGACAATTCCAGATGGCAGATGGGCTTGGTTTGTTTGCTGCCTTCTTTCCGTTGTTCTTCTAATTTCTTATAATTCTGTGCATCTCTTGGCTTCGAATGTCACTGTTTCCTTATTGAAATGATGGTTAGACCAGTTTCCTGTGCTTGGGCATTGGTACCAAAACAATTCTTGGAGTAAACCGTCTAGCCTCTTGATAGCCTGGCCGTCAGACAAACCTTTTACAAGTACTTTTAGGCATTTCCGCTTGTTGTAATACGCCAGAAATCATAAGCTCTCTTTTTTCATTCAGTAATTTTTTATTTCTATTCTTTGTCAATGCCGTTATGAAGCTTCATACTGCCTAAGGTCACATTATATGTAGGATATTCTATTGGTGGTAGGGTGAAAGAGAGATTTTGTTTTATTTAGCTTGTTGAATTTAGCTAGCTTAATCCGCCAATTCAACGTAATCCCATTTGAGATTCTTTGGCTTGCGCAAACAAATGACAGGGCCAGGTCTTCTGAAATATTACTGGCTGGGCTCGGACTGTGTATCAGGCTCAGATATGGTTTACTGAGCAGTTGGTTGGTCCCGAAGCCTCTACTGATGCCCATCTGTAGTTTGCTTCGGTCCAGCACACAGTTGCTGAGTTGAAGTTTTGTCCTATTTTGGGAAATGCAAGTCTGCATCACGTGGCCGGATATCCTCTGGCTGCAGAATTTGATTTAGCTGTTGTTTACTTTTGGCAGTACCTTTTCTCTCTTTTCTTAAAAAAATATATCTTTTATTGGCATTCCGCAGCAATCACATTTCATAAAATGGGTTTCAGGTATAATTGCTATGTAAACATCCATCCACTTAGTTTGTCTTGGAATTTCCTCTTTTTGTGATTTTGCTACAAAACAAATATAGAAACAAGAACACTAGAAAAAAAACTACAAACATTTAGGGAGTTGATCCTTTCTTTATCATATAATCAAAAATTGTAAATAAAAGTCTGGCCTATGAGGCGGTACATAGTTAACCCAATTTTCCCAGCGTGACACAAATCAATCCAGTTTAAAGATAACATATCTGTTATCTTTCCATTTTATAAATATTTCATTGTGCTGTCCATCCTGCATCAGAGGTTGGGTCTCTGTGATAACCATTCTTTGTGAGCTGCTTTTTACCAGCTTCCATCAATATATTCAGTAAGTATTTGTCTTCTTTCTGGCCAGGTTTCAGTATGTCTAAAGGACACGGTCTTACTCTCCAGGGGCACATGACATCTACAAATGTCTTGCAAGGCATCATGTCAACTCTCTCAAAAATCATATAAACAGGGCAATCTCAGAGACCATGGTCATGTCTCATCATAACAATTTCCACTATTCACCACCAAACATTCTATAACCACCAAACTTGGAAACATCACAAGCTTCAAAAAAAAACTAAATAATAAACTCTCAATCCCCAAT